>JACVVK020000458.1:140000-445000 GCA_018292915.2 Batillaria attramentaria | reverse complement strand
GGCAAAACAACGAAATCACAGTGACAGTAGCCATGCAAAGACCAAAGAAGTTTACGCGCCATGTCCACGGTAAAGTCACGCGCGTCACCAAACAATCCTTCACTGTTACTACTGCTATCGTTTCTTTTTTTGTTGTTATCCAACAGAGTCAGAACAAAAGGCGGCAGGTCTTCACCGAGACAAAGTATTTCAGCAGCTGCGGAATCTGGCGGTGGTGATTCCACAGGAAGGCCAAGATCAGAACTCAGGGTATTTGAAATCCACACGCTCGTAGACTTCAACTCTTCTGTTGCTGTTTGACCTGCTTCTGTGCTACACGCGTCCCTTTGCACTTTGATAATCCAGTCTTCAACTGCTTTTCTCAAGTCTGCATAGTTACCACGCTCGACTTTCTGTAGCTCATTCAACACTGCAGCTGAAACAGTCGTTAGATATACTCAGTACCCAGCCTCTTCCATCCTGGAGCATTATCTAGATAACAGTAGCGTTTTCCGTTTTTCTGAACAGCTTTGATGACAAGACTTCTGAGGAACGGAGAAGGGGGGGAGGGGGGGGCGCATAACATAGGCTTTTCTGAGTGCATTGATATCATCATTAAGCGAAGTGAACTGAACCGAAGGAACAGTGTACAACCGGAAAGGCCATTAGTCAAGTGAAGTGTATGTTTACACGTTGAAACACAACCAAACGGTAAACATTAAAGCAACTTAAACAAATCAACAACAAAAACGAAAACAAACTAGAGAGGCAAAAGCCTCCATGGCTCCCTTGTGACATGGGTCAAGGTCATTCAAAAGAGTATGTTTGTAAAAAATATTATCACTATCTATCATCAAGCCAAGTAAGGTGTCTCTGATGTTCTTAGTTCCTGGCAATATTACACTTTTCCCCAAAACTGACTATATGGCCTTGACCTTGGGCCAAGGTCATTCAAATAAGATATTAATGTCTATCATTACACCAAGTTGGATGCCTCTAGTATTTGTAGTTTCTCCAAAAACGGTAATATTGAAATTCACAACAGACAGCTTTAATGACCTTGACCTTAAGTCAAGGTCATTTAAAGTGGTATGGGTATACAGTTCTTATCAATGTCTATTAGCATGGCAAGTTCGGCACCTCTGCTGTTTGTTGTTTCTGAGAAAATGCCAATGTTACGGTTTCACAAAAATAGCTTGTACGGCCTTGACCTTGACACAAGGCTATTGAATACATGTATGTCTGTTAAGTTCTTATCAATGTCTATCACCATATAAAGTTTAAAACCTCTGGTTTTTGTAGATTCCAAGAAAATGCCAATGCAAAATTTTCAAACAAACAGCTTTAGTGACCTTGACCTTGAGTCAAGGTCATTCAACATGATACATTTGAAAGGTCTTATGGCTGTCTATAGGCATGCCAAGTTTGGTGCCTCTGCTTTTTGTAGATTTTGAGAAAATGCCCATGTTAAGGTTTACTGCGGAAATGCGGAAAATAGCTTGTACAGCCTTGACCTTCACACAAGGCCATTGAATACATGTACATCTGTAAAGTTTTTATCAATGTCTATCATCATGCAAAGTTTAAAACCTCCGGTTTTTGTAGATTCCAAGAAAATGCCAATGCAGACTTTTCAAACAAACAGCTTTAGTGACCTTGACCTTGAGTCAAGGTCACTCAGAATGATATATTTTGAAAGGTCTTACGGCTGTCTATCAGCATGCCAAGTTTGGTGCCTGTGCTGTTTGTAGATTCTGAGAAAATGCCAATGTTAAGGTTTTCTACGGAAATGCGGAAAATAGCTTGTCTGACCTTGACCTTCACATAAGGCCATTGAATACATGTATATCTGTAAAGTTCTTATCAATGTCTATCATCATGCAAAGTTGAAAACCTCTGGTATTTGTAGACGCCAAGAAAATGCCTATGTAAAATTTTCAAACAGACAGCTTTAGTGACCTTGACCTTGAGTCAAGGTCATTCAAAATTATATATTTTGAAGGTCCTATGGCTGTCTATCGGCATGCCAAGTTTGGTGACTCTGCTCTTTGTAGATTCTGAGAAAATGCCATTGTTAAGGTTTACTGCGGACACACCCACAGACAGACACACACACACACACACAGACAGACGACGGAGGGTTACAACATAGACTCCCATTGTTACACAAGGGAGCCAAAAAGCAAACAAACACACACACAAAAACAAAAAAGCCTTTAACAACAAGACTTAACGAGAACGAACAAAACAAAATAATCAATAAATGAAAAGTGACAAAAAGGCAACGCGGAAGACACTTCTACCTCTCATGTCCATTGTCGGTAGATCGTCCACAGCAGTGCGTTGCTCACTTCGGCAAAACGCGCAGCGCTCAGGCCAGCTGAGTATACATTGACGACAGATGACGTTAAAACAGCACTGGAGAACCTTAGGCTGTCTCGCGCCATGACGTGTGTAGTCAGAAAAACAAATTCGACAAGTTTCATCCTTCTTCTTCACAGTTTTACCTGCATCAATTATTCCTCGTCAAAAAAACAACAATGCCACCGACACACAGACATTTAACCAGATACATTTGCACCATAACATTACAGAACAAGATGGCCACTGACCAGCCCAATATGTTGTTTCCATTTAATCACCTGCTGTCGTCACGGTCGTTCTTTTGTAATGCCATGTATTCGGGAGGACACACACACACACACACACACACACACACACACACACACACACACATACACACACACACACACACACACACACACACACACTACACTCTCTCTCTCTCTCTCTCTCTCTCTCTCTCTCTCTCTGAATGGAAACAACTGGCCGGGCTTGTCAGACCAATCTTGGTTTTGGAAGACGTCAAGTTGTTTTCTTTGAAATCTATGACGTTTTCCTCATTGGGATGACGCATAATACATTTGACGTAATAACTTTGACTCGGATACAATTCTTGCAATGAAAGCAGCCCCATGAAAATTGAAGTGTTGCTGCTGCGCAGTGTAAAGATCGAATTTATACCGGCTCAATGTGTTTAACAGACAAGTCTGCGCGGCGAACGTTTTTTCACTATGTGTTATGTCTGCTGCGCGCGCGCGCACACAGACACACACAGACATACGCGCGCGCGCGCGCACGCACGCACGCACGCACGCAGACTTGCGCGAGCCGCGTTTGTGCATGTGCTCCATTGAGACCTATGTGGTGTTCTCTCACTCTACTATGCTATTGAGTGAGAGTCAGTGGGAAAAACAAAGCTCACTACATCAATGAAACTCCCGCTTTCCCCGTCTACAAATAGAGAACTTCCGAAAAGTGACGACACACCCCCACGTCAATCAAACATGACGTCGGCAAACTGACGCTGATACAGTTTTGCGTCAGTGCGCGTGTGCCTTTTCTGCGATGTTTGTGAGGCGTGTGGCTTGTGTAAAGGAAATGTGCTTCGAGTACAAATTTTCGAGTCAACTGACGACAACGGCTGCAGTGAATTTTTCTAATTTTTTTGTATATTTTTTATGGCACCCCAGGCTCATTATCTATGTATAGTAGGAGCGATTTTGAGATCTAAAGTGTGTTCACCAGCACTTTCATCAGGTACGGCTTACGCCAAAAGTATAAAAGCGACAACCTCCAAAATTCACTCAGTTGAGAGTCCGTACTCACGCTATCTATGTCCCAAAAATGGAGTGGTTTAGGTAAATATTACGCCTTTAAACGCCAGAAAGCCACTTTTTTTGAAAAGGGCGATAACTCGCAAATCATGTGTGCAATCGTACCCTGGATCGGGCCTTCTATTCAACAATCTTGATTCATTTAGAAACCCCAAATTTGAAATCGATCGGTTCAGTATTTTCGGAGAAATAGGCATCTGAACTGGGTTCACATGCAATGTCAACTCAGGCTCGGTTTACATGAAAACTATAAGAGCGACCATTTTCTAGTAGTGACTCTGTTCAGAGTCCGTATTCAAGCTATCTACTGCCAAAAAATTGAGTGATTTAAATAAATATTACGCCTGTACACGAAAGACAACCAATTTGTCTCAAAAGGGCGATAACTCCCAAATCACTTAAGCAATCATCACACGCTTGGTTCCTGTAATGTAACATTTTGATATATTTGGATACCCCAAATTTGAAGCCATTCGGTTAAGTATTTTCGAAGAAACGGGCCCGGACACAATTCACACATACACGCACACACATCCACACAGACGGCACTCACTGAGGAGGAGAAGTGCGTTCGGCGCACTATACATGCCAGCATCGATGACGTACGTTTTCTTACGTCATTGTCAGAGTTACACTTGCATAATCGTCTCTGCGGGAGATCGGCAGTGACGTGCGTTTGTACCACAGATGCTTGCCCATGAACGTGGAAAATTTAGCCCGTCCTATGATGTTGTTTCCAAGTTTCAAGTTTCAAGTTTTATTTATTTCAGGACCCCATTGGGGCATGTGAAGAAACAAACAACGAACAACACAAAGCCACACATAACAAAAAGCAAACGACCAAAATAAACAAAATGCGGACCGATGGAAAGAAAGAAAAATACAATGTACACAGAAAAAAACAACCAAAAAACTCAAGAATACACACACATACATATAACATGACGGGAAAAATGAAAAACAGGTCGGAAGAAAAAATAAATAAATAAATAAAAGGGGGGGGGGGGAGGAGAGTAGAAAAAAGTTTGTGTGCGTGTGTGCGTGCAGGTGTGTGTGTGTGTGTGTGTTGTGTGTGTGTTGTGTGTGTGTGTGTGTGTGTGTGTGTGTGTGTGTGTGTTGGAAGGAGCTACAGCCAAAAGGCCAAAAAGCTGTCAGTGCACAAATACACTGACATAGGTACACTTGCCTACATAAGTACATGTACGAACCTATATATACTGTACTCACATACATACACATACGCTATACAATACACACATAAATGCTATGTAGTATGGACTGACTCATCGATTTATCATAAAAATTCCTTGAGGATCAACTTTATGAAATGGACTAGTTTCAACAGCGTTTTCTTATTTCTAGTGGAGAATAACTCTGAGTACTTAATTGTATTTACATGGTGGCGGTAATATCTCTTAAGAAGGGACTTTCTTTGTTCTGCAAAGTAGTTACACTTGAACACGTAATGAAACTCATCACCAATATCGCCACTCTGACATTTGGTACAGATTCGGTTGTGTCGTTCGACACCTGCAAATCTTTCTGCGTGTACTGGCAGTTTGTGGTTTAGCGTTCTGAAACGCACGAAAGTTTGCATGAGGTTTTTAGGCAATAGCGTCATAAAGGCATCTATTCCAAATTTAGGTTTAAACATTCTATAGTTTAGACAGCATTCATGAGACCTCACCTTGGCATACCACTCTTGTATGAACTGGTCTTCGAGGACTTTCTTTACTTTTGTCCGGAACAAGTTCTGCGGATACTGTAGCCTATCTTGGTTACTCCAGATGCCACTCATACCTAGATTATCCATATTATTTTTAACAACTCGAATAAACTGCGATGTATATATACCTTCATTGTGCATTTTAAGTAAAAACCTGTACACAACGTAAGAGAATTTGCCTTTATTGCTACTGTTTACAAGCCGATACCAAAAGTTTAACATCCGAGACTTTGCAAATATTTCTAACGGAAACTTTCCGACTTCACCATAAACCATGCATGTGGGTGTTGACTTACCGCAGTTAAGCACATATTTGTAAAACCGAAGTTGTAATTTCGAAGCAAGATTTGTCATTTCAGGGCACCATACTTCACTACCGTAGAGTAAAATTGGAGAAACCAATCTATCAAACAAGTCTAACTGAATGTCTATAGGTAAAAAAAGCTTTTTGCACCTTTTTAGAAGCAGAAACATTGCGCGAGATGCCTTCTGATACAACTGTTTTTGGGCGACCTTAAATTTATTGTTATAATTGAATATTAATCCTAGGTATTGGAAATTGAACACGACATCAATTGTTTGGCCATTGTACATACAATTTGGTAACTTCCTTATTTTTCCTCGCGAGAAGACCACAACCTTTGTTTTAGCAATATTAATGTGAATGTTCCAGCAATTACAATATTCGTATAGAGAATCCAAGGCCTTCTGTAACCCCTCGGGGCTTTCAGCACAAACTGTAGTATCGTCTGCATACAGGAGTAAGAACATTTTTAAAAGGGTATCTTCGTCAATACCTTCAACACCTAAGTTTTGGGCCTCACGTTCTAAGGAGCAGAGCCCAGGCACAGATTTAGACATGTGTTCATGTAAATCATTTAAAAACAGCGAAAATAATAATGGGGACAAGTTTTCTCCCTGCCTTACGCCCGAGGAACACTTGAAATACTCTGAACTATTTCCATTAACTACCACACACGACTTAGCGTTACTGTACATATGTCGAATTACTGACAAGACATTTCCTGTGACCCCATAGTTAACTAATTTTTGCCATAAAAATGCTCTTTCGACACAGTCGAACGCTTTTTGGTAATCAACAAAGGCACAATATAGTTTACGCTTCTTAAACAAGAAATATTCAATGATAGAATGCAGAGTGAAAATATTGTCCATAGTGGAGTATCCAGCACGGAAACCTGTCTGCTCCTCTCCGAGAACTTCATTCTCGCTCAAAAACAAGTGGAGTCTGTTATTTAGGACGCTGGTAAATAATTTGCCGAAGCAACTGAGTATGGAAATGCCACGATAGTTATTTGGATCGTTTACCGAACCTTTCTGCTTATAAACTGGCTTTATGATACCAACTGACCAGTCAGTAGGAACCTTCCCTGAACGCAAAATTAAATTAAACAGATCTGTAAATATTGCCAACATTTTACCTTCAGAAGCCTTCAGAAATTCATTTAGTATCTGATCAAAACCGCAAGCTTTATTATTTTTCAGTGCCTTTAAGGCTTTTACAACCTCTTCTTCGGTGAACGGTTTATCTAGTGCATCACTGGTGCCAATATCACTCAGGTCCTGCTCCTCAGCAGCGACAGGCACCTCGCTCAGATTTTTAAAGTGTTCATAAAATATTTCACTACTAACACTTGCGGACACTTCTCGTTTTTCTAACTGACTACCATTAATGAGTTTCCAATAACATTTTGGGTCTTTACTCTTTAAACAGCGTATTTTTCTCGCAAATTCCTTTTGATATTTTTTAAACTGTACTTTAACATGGTTTTTGTATTCACGCCCTGCTATTCTTTTATTTAATAGTGCTTCCTGGGTTTTTTCCCTTCTGGCTCTATTTCTAGCTACGTTGAAATTTCTTCTGCTTAGCTCACAGCTTTTGTCAAACCATGGCTGTTGTTTAACTTTACGTCTTCTATTTCCTCTGCGTTGTACATTTCCATCATTATCATGCATGAGTCCAACTGTCTTTGCACTTTCTTTTAATATATCAGTTATATTACAAGTGATTTCCTCGACATCAGAAACGGAGACATATTCGGCATTGCCGACAGAATGAAGTTTATTTTTTACCTCATTAATTTTATCAAGGCTAAGATTTTCAGCAAACAACTGCTTATATTCATTTTTCCACTTGGGTCGTACGGGTGCAGGTTTTGCTGACCATTCATCTTTATAGCTATCAGGATTGTCTATTGTACAAGTGTTTACTATACCACGAAGTTTTAGCTCAACAGCACAATGAATATCTGAGAACAATTCATTAAAGTCATGAACCAAAAAGTCAGTTACGAGATGAAACAGCTCAGAGGACAGCAACACGTAGTCAATGACGCTAACATTCCTACAGGTGGTTTTACCAAAGTACATATCTTTACCAGCACGCCCATTGATGATACGTAATCCAATCGTCTTACAAAGTTCAATTAACCTATATCCGAAATTATTAATACAGGTGTCCTGTGACACACGTTCGGGAATTCCCGGTACAGAAGAATCATCAACAGATGCAAAACAATCATCAGTAGAACTAAAAGGATCAAATTGGTGACTTTCAACATAATCGAACAGCGTGCCAGTGCGAGCATTGAAATCTCCGAGCAGACAAACCTTCTCTATTCCCAGGGCAAGTACAGACTCCTCAATTTCGCGAAAAGCATCCTTATTTTCATATTCAGAGCCCTCAGGGGGAATGTAACTTGCACAGAACAGTACTTCATGACCAATGAGAACCTGACTAACTTTAAAGAATATACAGTTTTCGCAAAGCTTTTGTTGCACAAAGTGATAATATTTTTGATGAGATTGGTCAACTTTATCCTTCCACCTCTTTTCTTCAAAAACTTTCACAAAATCTACAAGGGTATCACGAATTAAAACAAGCACTCCGCCCGATTTGCGCTTAAATTTACCTCTGTTCTTGTAGAAGGACATAAAACCAGGAATATCTACTGAATCAGTATCTACTAGCTTGCTTTCGGACAGACAGATGATATCATAATTTGATACAAAACTAGTGAACTCAGGGTACAAGAGTTTAGACATAACACCACAGACATTCAGTGCAACACAACGCAAGTCACGTACCTTAGAAATTACATCATCAGTATGTACATCGCCAGCTCCGTATGCACTATAGGAAACCCCTATATCACTACCATTATTTGTGCACGTTAAATTATTGCTAATAACTTGTTCACAAAAATCTGCATCACTACCAGTATGAGTGTAATTCAAAATGCCAACTTTGTTGCCTTGATTAACAGTCTCATCTTGCTCACGTATCACAAAACGGGCTTTCACACCGCCACTAACGTTACTATCAGAGCTGCGGGTAACAACTAATTGAGCGCCATTATGTACCTTGTTTTGACTCATAACCTGTTCACAAAAATTAACGTCGCTGTCTAGGAACGTGCCACACTCACCAAAGTTATCAAAACACTGGGTAATACCCGCATCATTACTAATCAACATGGAATGATCACCGAAATCATCAAAACCTTGGCAAACATTCACTTGATTATCCATCGACATGCCACTCTCACTAACGCTATCAAAGCACTGACTAGCACCAGCATGACTGTAACTTAACGTATGTTTACCCTCTCCAGTGTCAATCACAGTGGTATGCTCATTTACAGAATCAGCATGAATACCAGCATCAACTTCACCTGACTGATTGTTAGTAGAATGGGTATCAGTACAAATATATACAGCTTGTCTACAGCAATCACCGTGGATATTATCTACCTTCAGTTTACTCTTTTCACTACTTTCTTTACTGGCAGTAGAAATAGCCATATCACCGGCAACATCAAAACCAGAAAAAACAGAATCAGTCATAACACCACTGACGCTGGGAGGAAGACAACACACATCCTTACCGACAGAATTTACATCAGTGTACGCATGACCAGCATCGTTAGCACCATACGATTCGCAACCAGCATCAGTACCAGTATGAGTGTAATTCCAACTACTAACACTGTTGCCTTGATTAACAGTCTCATCTAGCTCACATATTACAAAAATGTCTTTCACACCGCGACTAATATTACTATCAGAGCTGCGGGAAACAACTAGTTCAACATTAACCTTGTTTTTACTCATAACTTGTTCACTAAAATCTACATCGCTGTCAAAGAACATGCCACACTCACCAACGTTATCACTGATCAGCACGGGGCAATCAGTAGAATGACCAAAACCTTGACAAACATCTCCTTGATCGTCAATCAATGTGACACTCATAACCTTATTACCATGTTCAACAGTCTCGTCTTGCTCACTGTCACTAAGCGTACTATTATGGCTTTCGAAAACAACCAATTGAGCGCCATCATGTACATTGTTTTGACTCATAACTTGTTCACAAAAATCTACATCACTATCATGGAACATGCCACACTCACCAACGTTATCGAAACACTGGGTAATAACTGCATCATTACTAGCCAACATGGAATGATCACCTAAATCGTCAAAACCTTGGCAAACATTCACTTGTTTATCCATCGACATGCCACTCCCACTAACGCTATCAAAACACTGACTAACACCAACAAGACTGTAACTTAACGTATCTTTACCTTCTCCAGTGCCAATCACAGTGGTATGCTCATTAAATACAGAATCAGCATGGCTACCAGCATCAACTTCACTTGACTGACCGATCATTGAATGAACATCAACACGAATGGCAGTAACTTGTTTACAACTATCAGCGTCATCACATTTACCAGCAAAAGCAGCTCCCATACCGAGAACCTTACGAGTCGTCACACCGACTACGGGATGAAGGTCATCCGTTGACGTCACCACACGGTCCGCTGAACCAGTTAGCATCGTTTCCCCGGCTAAATTCCTCTTCGTATCTTTACAGTCACCGTTAGGCAAAACAGTAGAAAGACGTCTATTACTTACTTGCAAGTCAGTTAAAGAGCCACGCCTTTCACTTCCATGCATCAAATTATGGGTAATGCTTCTCATAGGTAATCCAAAATAACCGTGAGAGTCACAAACTTGCGACGTGTCTTTGAAAGCTACACTACCGCTTTCTCGCTCAGAGTTTTTCAGTTGTGTGTCATGATTGTGTTCTACAAACTCACAACTAGGTTTGACAATGGTAACAACCGAGCACGCGCTGCACGTGTCAGAAAGAATTCGCAATGAGATGTATGGTACCTGAAAACAGTCAAAATTACATAGGAGATTGGCATGTGCCAAACACAGTGTGGAACAGTTAAATGGCCCTTGGGAGTCCTACACACAAAACAGGTCTGCCAGACCCAGCTCCGCGAAGTCAACATCGCTAAACCCTGCCGCGAACAGATCGTCCGGGCTCTCGATAACGAAAGGAGGCGGACGCTGGGCGTGGCTATGGAGACCCACAGGCTGTTTCTTCGTACACAGGATCTTCCCATCTACCGTCCAGACGCTCCCGAATATCTTGGACCTCTTCACGTACGAAAAAAGCTTGGCTCGGAGTGAGGTAAGGTCGTCATTCAGGTAAACGTCCTTGTAACCGGTTTTCCCTTTCAGCTCCTTTTTCTTCATCATCACCTCGCGTTTCTTCCTCCTCGACACAAACTTGACCAGGATCGGACGAGGACCTCGTCCCCTGGCTGTGCTGGACTTGGGCCCCGTGCGATGCACCACAGAGATGTCGGAGGAATCGACCTCAGCTCCCGCGTCCTTAAATATCTTAAGGACTTTTCCTTCCACGTCCTCCTCCTCCTCCTCCTTCATACCCACGATGCGTACGATCTCCCGCCGCCCGTACTGTTCCAGGCTGTCAGCACGGTACCGTGCCAGGATCAGGTTTCGCTGTAGTCTCTGTGCTACCACGGCGTTATCCTTAACCATAGTCAGTTTGGCAAAAACAGAACGCAGAACTTCACCAACGGCGACGGCAACGGTCGTCACAATGGCCGGAACCACCTCTCGCACAAACGACTGCCCACTTGAATCTGAGCCCGAAGTTGCGCTGTTTCCTGAAGTATCTGTTATTGCCTGGTTGATCCTGGTGAGGATTGTCTCTTTAATTTGCTCGATATTAATATCAAACACATCAGCTCCAGCTCCAGCTCCAGCACCAGATGCACATTCCATTCCGACAGATTTATGAATCTCTTTCTCAACAGTCTCTTCATCAAAGCTGCCGTATCGGGATTTCTTCTGCGACTGCATCTGCTGAGAATCTATCTCCGTCGAAATCGGTGAAAGAACAAGACATCTCTTGCCTGCCATAGTATTGGCAAATCTGCCACCTGTCACAAGTCAACGGTCGATGGCACAACAAAACACCACAGGTCACAGGACACAGGTAACCGGTACGGGTAGCCTCAATGGCGAGGTGACAAGGCGAACACAATGGCGGTCAAGCTGAATACAACTCGAGTTCTAAAAACGCACTATTTCTCCACCACCACTGCAAAAAGCAGAATTTTTTTAGACCGTTGTATTCCTCGTGTATTGGAGAGTACGTCAGTCCACTTTCACCTGGAAACAATTACTGCTGCCAATTAAAATCAAGGAAAATTATCAGAGCAAATTCCAACACGTATGATCGCAGTGAACACCAGCTCACTCCCCTCACCCTTCCATTACTATGGAAACAACATAAAAATGTGAAAGCCTAACACAATGAAAGATTCCAGATGGATTCGCTTACTGTCCCCCCTCTTCCCCTTTCCTACTTTAGGCCTCTTTGGTTGGTGCTTGCCCGCTGCAGCCGATAGAAAAAAGCAACCAACTAACCAACCAACCAAGAAAACGTGTTTCGTGTTGACAGTCTGATCAAAGTTAATGTGGTTCAGCTAGGACCCCATGTTGTAAGCGTATAATCGGACATTGGGGGGGGGGGGGGGGGGGGGGGGGGGGCTGTTTTTCAAAACTTGTAAATCATTTTATTTCTCTTTCTTCGGTGGAGCCGGGGTGGCCGAATGGTAGAGCGTTGGACTTCCAATTGCTCGGGTCGTGAGTTCGAATCCCGGCTGGGGCCAAATATTTGTGCTGGCCTTTTTTCTCGTTGCCCCGTCTTTGATATCACCCTTATGTGGTGGAAAAGGACGTTAAACTCCCAAACACCCACCCACCCACTCTTTCTTCGGTTATTTCCTCCTCCCCCTTAATTTGCATGGGGAGCCGGTGTGGTCGAACGGTACAGCGTTGGACTTTCAATGCTCGGGTCGTGAGTTCGAATCCCGGCTGGGGCCAAATATTTGTGCTGGTCTTTTTCTTGTTGTTCCGTCTTTGATATCACCCGCACGTGGTGGAAAAGGACGTTAAACTCCTAAACACCCCGCCCCACCCACCCCTTTTGCATTTTTTTCTGTTCTTTCTTTCCTATAGCACTTTTCTTTCGTTGTTTGTTTCTTCCTATGGTTGCTTCTTTCTTTCTTTATACATTTACTTAACTATTTATTGTTCCTGTTCCAGAAATAAAATGTGCTCTGACTGTATGTGATCTTTCTTCAGATGGAAAGAAAAATGAAAACGGTAAGAGTTCGGAAGTGAAAATACATAAGTGCATGCAAGAACCAAAACAGTTTAGATCTTTAGCTTATACTATTCTGCCTGCATATGTGTTGAATAAGGAGATAAACAACAACAGAAAACTTGACCGGAATAGTGGCGTCTGGTATAACCGGTGACTGCAACGACTGCGCCGTCCGATATATCAGGAGAAAAGGGATCCTGGGGACGTGAAAACGTGTCCGGTCAAACCGATGTCCGGTGTAACCGATGGCCGCTCTATCCGATGAGTTTTTAGTCACGTTAAAGAAGGCCCTCGGCCGGGAAATGATTTGCTATGTCGGTATAAACGCAGGCCGGTATAACCCATGGCCGCTATAAGTGGAGCATACTGTATTTAAACTCAACTTGAAGTATGGTATTTTGTCTCATCAACAATAAGTTATGCTTGAAACTCAACGGCAATACTCTCAGCCATTTTTGCATTGTTAGATTTGAGACTTTTTCTCTAATTGGTGTCAAAATGATACATTTCAAATGTGGCAGCCTCTGGAAGTGTATTTTTGCGTTTCCTAAAAGAATGAATGCAGTTATATAAAGACCAAAGGTCACCTGGAATCGACAGGTATCCCTCTTTCATAAATTTAAGGAACATGACGAAAGTGACCATCGGTGACAGGCGAAAAATGGTGCTGTCCAGCAAAACTCTGAGTTAGAGATTTTCAACTGGAGGAAAGTCAAGAAGGATATATATTCTAAGATGCAAATGCATCTTTTTTAATGACCGGGTATGAACGTAATGGAGATGACTCGTGTAGTGCAGCTCTTGCCTCTTTCCATCAGTCATAATGGCCATGGGAAAGTGGCATCTCCACGGAAAGAAGATGCTAAATATGATGGTCAATGTGGCAAGCACATCCGCACCGAGACAAACGTATGCTCTTTCATAAATTCTTTGGACTGCAATGCATGATGTGTTCTTCATGCCTTATTACTATGTCATTCATTTCAGTACAGACAGCTCAAACGAAAGAGGCACATGTTTGGGGTAAAATCAGGATAAGACTGAATAGGAAAAGGTGGAGCTGCGTTTGTGAAATATTACATAGAACCAACTTACATGGGGTTAGCACGTCGATAGCACCTTGAAGGTCCGCCTCCCCTAGGTGTAAAACCAGTATCATTAGCTTCAAAGTCCATACTGAATCGAGAAATTCAGAATTTAAAAAAAAAGCAAAACTTACATCAAATATTGTCCCTTTATTTTTAAAGCAAACGATTCATACAAGTTTACATAATTATGTCAGAGGACAGGACTATTCAATCTGACTTGCACAACATGGCAAATACTGTTCACAAACTCACATTATACCACCTTCCACTCCCAACTTAAACCGCCATTCCGATTTTCTGAATTAGGATCTGCACTTACTTTTAGTTTTATACTCCGGTAATATAAATGCAAAGATTAATTAACATACCTGTTTCAAGCTGTTTCCGCCGTTCCCTGTCATCTTTACCTATAATTATACGAGTAATCAGGATTACTTGTATTATATGTAAAATATGCCTGATTTACTGCCACTTACATCATACTGAAGGACTAAAACACATTCGTCAATGTGAAAAAAGGCTTGCACTTACTTTCATCAGATAATTATTGTAAACAAGGTGGTAGACTAAAACGTGATTGAACGCTGACAAGAGTGTACGTTCTTAAGTATTTTCCAGTCTTAGTGGTGATATGAAAGATCAAGCTCTTTGGTGGGTTTATCTTTCAGAACTCTTTTACCCCAGTAACTTCTAGTTGCTAGTAGTTCTAACTTGAGAGGTCGGGGGGATGGGGGGGGGGGGGGTCCCCTGGTTTTCAAAACTTGTAGATCATTTTCTTTCTCTTCAGTTACTTCCTCCTCCCCTTTTGCATGGGGAGCCGGGGTAGCCGAACGGTACAGCGTTGGACTTTCAATGCTCGGGTCGTGAGTTCGACTCCCGGCTTGGGCACACACAAAAACAAAAAAAGCCTTTAACAACAAGACTTAACGAGAACGAACAAAACAAAATAATCAATAAATGAAAAGTGACAAAAAGGCAACGCGGAAGACACTTCTACCTCTCATGTCCATTGTCGGTAGATCGTCCACAGCAGTGCGTTGCTCACTTCGGCAAAACGAGCAGTGATCAGCCCAGCTGAGTATACAGTGACGACAGACGACGTTATGACAGCACTGGAGAACCTTAGGCTGTCTCGGCCCGTCACGTGTGTAGTCAGAATAACAAACTGGACAAGTTGCTGACATATCCTTCTCCTTCACAGTTTTACCTACATCAATTATTTCTCGTCAAAAAACAACAATGTCACTGACACACAGACATTTAACCAGATAGATTTGCACCATAACATTACAGAAAAATGTGAAAGCCTAACACAATGAAAGATTCCAGATGGATTCGCTTACTGTCCCCCCCCCCCCCCCCCTTTTCTACTTTAGGCCTCTTTGATGAAACATGCTTGCCCGCTACAGCCGATGGAAAAAAAAGCAACCAACAAACAAAAAGTGTTGCGTGTTGGCAGTCTGATCAAAGTCTATAATGTTGTTCAGGTTGTGAGCGTATAATCGGACGAAGACTATTGTAATGCACTCAACGACACCAGCTCATATAATTATATGTATTATATGATCGGATCACGAAAAAATTATTCTTTCCTTGTTTTTTCAACACAGTGTTGCTAGTTTACGGCAGCTGGATAAAATGATACAGTGATTTAACCTGTGCGCCATTTGTACGAGGAATCACTGTTTCAGTGATTGAACGCTGACAAGAGTGTACGTTCTTAAGTATTTTCCAGTCTTAGTGGTGATATGAAAGATCAAGCTCTTTGGTGGGTTTTTCTTTCAGAACTCTTTTACCCCAGTAACTTCTAGTTGCTAGTTGTTCTAACTTGAGAGGTCGGGGGGGATGGGGGGGGGGGGTCCCCTGGTTTTCAAAACTTGTAAATCATTTTCTTTCTCTTCAGTTACTTCCTCCTCCCCTTTTGCATGGGGAGCCGGGGTAGCCGAACGGTACAGCGTTGGACTTTGAATGCTCGGGTCGTGAGTTCGACTCCCGGCTTGGGCCAAATATTCGTGCTGGTCTTTTTCTCGTTCTCGCTCTGTCTTTGATATCACCCTGACGTGGTGGAAAAGGGCGTTAACTCCCAAACACCCACCCTCCCACCCCTTTTGCATTTTTTTTTCCTGTTCTTTCTTTCCTATAGCACTTTTCTTTCGTTGTTTCTTTCTTCCTATGGTTGCTTCTTTCTTTCTTTTATACATTTACTTAACTATTTATTGTTCCTGTTCCAGAAATAAAATGTGCTCTGACTGTATGTGATCTTTCTTCAGATGGAAAGAAAAATGAAAACGGTAAGAGTTCGGAAGTGAAAATACATAAGTGCATGCAAGAACCAAAACAGATCTTTAGCTTATACTATTCTGCCTGCATATGTGTTGAATAAGGAGATACACGCTGATTTCACACACATGACAAGAACATCAAAAGTTTACCCGATGACGTGTGGTCCACTGTCAGGCGGTAAACTGGAGTTCTAAAAAAGCGACGAGCTCCGACCAGATCCTCCACTTCGGTATAGTTTTCTTCATCTGTTTATGTTGGACAGACAAATAAGAGCGCAGAAAGTAATGCAATCTGTCCAAAAACTCATTGAGAAGTGTTTCCATATACAGTAAACTCCGGTTATAGCGGCCACCCTTGGGACATGAACTTTGGTGTCGTTCTATCCGATGTCCGGTATAACCAAAACATCGGATATAGCGGCAACTTTCGTCCTGGTGGACGTTAAATCCGATGTCTCCGTATATAACGGAAATTTTCCGGTATAGCCGATGTTTCCGCACATAGGGGACATTTTCCGGATTGAAGACATTTCCTCTCTCTCTCTCTCTCTCTCTCTCTCTCTCTCTCTCTGTGCGCGCGCGCGTCCGTGCGTGTGTATCTTTTAGTATTTACAAGATAATTTAAATCAAATTTGTAAACAACTATTGAACTGACACTGATCAACCAATAAGACAAAATAAAATAAAATTCACTGTAAAAGGTTGTTGTATTCACACACACTCATACACACGCACGTACGCACGCACGTGACTTGACCCGAAGCTAACGCGAGCAATTTTCCTAGAATTAGGTCATCGTTTCCCTAGATTCATGCAGCAGTCCGTGTTCATGCCTTGTCGCACGCGCGCTGCGTCCGTTATAAGCGGAGGTGGGACAAGAAAACTTGACCGGAATAGTGGCGTTCGGTATAACCGGTGACTGCAACGACTGCGCCGTCCGATATATCAGGTGAAAAGGGATCCTGGGGACGCGAAAACGGGTCCGGTCAACCCGATGTCCGATGTAACCGATGGCCGCTCTATCCGATGAGTTTTTAGCCATGTTAAAGAAGGCCCTCGGCCGGGAAATGATTTGCTATGTCGGTATAAACGGAGTCCGGTATAACCCATGGCCGCTATAAGTGGAGCATACTGTATTTAAACTCAACTTGAAGTATGGTATTTTGTCTCATCAACAATAAGTTATGCTTGAAACTAAACGGCAATACTCTCAGCCATTTTCGCATTGTTAGATTTGAGACTTTTTCTCTAATTGGTGTCAAAATGATACATTTCTAATGTGGCAGCCTCTGGAAATGTATTTTTGTGTTTCCTAAAAGAAATAATGCAGTTATATCAAGACCAAAGTTCACCTGGAATCGACAGGTATTCCACTTTCATAAATTTAAGGAATATGACGAAAGTGACCACTGGTGACAGAGGAAAAATGGTGCTGTCCAGCAAAACTGTGAGTTAGAGATTTTCAACTGGAGGAAAGTCAAGAAGGATATATCATAACATGCAAATGCACCTTTTTATGACTAGGTATGAACATAATGGAGATGACACGTGTAATGCAGCTCTTGCCTCTCTTCATCAGACATAATGGCAATGGGAAAGTAGCATCTCCACGGAAAGAAGATGCTAAACATGATGGTCAATGTGGCAAGTACATCCGCACCGAGACAAACTCATACTCTTTCATAAATTCTTTGGACTGCAATGCATGGTGTGTTCTTCATGCCTTGTTACTACTTCATTCATTTCAGTACAGGCAGCTCAAACGAAATAGGCACATGTTTGGGGTAAAATCAGGATAAGACTGAATAGGAAAAGGTGGACCTGCGTTTGTGAAATATTACCTAAAACCAACTTACATGGGGTTAGCACGTTGATAGCACCTTGAAGGTCCTCCGCCCCTAGGCGTAAAACCAGTATCATTAGCTTCAAAGTCGATACTGAATCGAGAAATTCAGAATTAAAAAAAAAAATGCAAACTTACATCAAATATTGTCCCTTTATTTTTAAAGCAAACGATTCATACTTACATAATTATGTCAGAGGACAGGACTATTCAATCTGACTTGCACAGTATGGCAAATAACGATACAAAAGTCGTATTTAATTCTTGAAAAAGACGAATTAACAATGGTTGACTACGGCTATTCTGTCTTTTATAAATACTTTTTTTTTTTTTTTTTTTTTTTGGCTGCCCCAGTTCTTTGCCAGCTCCAGTGGTGTTCCTCCCAGGTCATGGGTGGAATCCACGGAGGACTCGGAAGCTGGGACAATTTTTATTATGCATGATGATGGAGATGAGGATGATAGTAAGATGATGCTATGGAGGTCCATGTGGTTTGGGACTGCGGGACAGGGCCGCATTCCACGCTTCCTGTCATAAATATCCCGGCATTAACCAGGCCCGGGAACTACGGCACCTGCGGTGCCGGCCGTGTAATCATCCACACCATAAGACGTGTCATACTAAGGGAAGCACCCCCAAAGTCGCACCCGTGAAGTGGGTGAAACTCGGCTGTGTGGCAACAGCCTCCCCATTGGGCCCATAGCACACCCGCTCTGGGTAGGAGCCGACCTAGGTAGGAAAGATCCCGCTTGCCTCGGCTGGGATTCGAACCCGGGTCTCCCGGTCCATAGTCCGAAGTGCTAACCACTACACTACGGGGGCCGGTTCTTTTATAAATACTGATATCCAAAGCCTAAAATTACTTTCATAACATACCAGTACTTTGTTTCTTGTCAATCAGCCCTGACTGGGGAGGCGCTGCCTCTGCCATGATATCTTCTTTCTTTTTTTTTAACTGAAATCTGGTACAAATACAAATAACACTGTCATGTTACTGTATTTCCACAGAGCATAAATACTGAAACTTTTTTTTAAACAACAACAACATTATCATGGGATCACTCTCCGAATGTACGTCTTTCAGAACAGCTTCTATTGATGGGTGTTAAAGAGGGTATCAAAACTAATCATGTATTCTGTGTTCTCCTACTATTACTAATTCCACATTTATTCAAATGTAAACTTAGTGAACGACTCCCGTGTATGAATGCATCATATTATGTCCAAACGGCAAAACAAAGATACTTTTTCAATTCAATTCAATTCTTTATTGTTTAGGCCATCGGCCCGTCACAAAGCAGATAATTTTACTGACGTACATGTACCGTGAAGTTACTATCACTAAATGTCATTATATTAATACTAAGACAAACAAAGATACGAGTATATAGATGACAAATATTTATCTATAGTACATCATCATGTGACTCCTTAGATGACTGGATGCCGTACGAAGCCTTATTTGACATTTAGACTTATTTCTTAATGAATGTTTAGGCGAGCAGTTACAGTTCGAACCTTCAACGTACGTATTAATGTTTAGTATGTATGTTTGTGTGTCTGTCTGTATGTATACATGTATATACTTTTAAAAAACCAAATAAATAAATAAATGTTATTTCCACAGAGCATAAATACTGAAACAACCACCACCACCATCGTGACGAGCGCATTTAGCATAAGGTTTCTAGAATTACGGAGAATTAGTGCACAGGTTACCTGCCGTCGAAGTTTCTTGCTGAAGTACTTTTACTCACTGCATTAATCAATATCGTTTGTACTCTTTTCAACTTGATATAGATCTAGAAATGTAGTACAAGTTAAAAGAATAGTCAAAAATATGGTATAAAGAATTACGTTCATGGTCGTCTCAAGCACAAACGCTAACTTCTTCTGCTGTCTAATGTATCAGTTTGGTAAAGTGCTTACCGGTTAAGATGATTAACAGTCCCATGCAGCGGAGCCCTGCGGTCACCGCTTTGAATCTGTCTAAACCAAACACTCAGAATCAAATGTTTCCAGCAATTCACTTGTCACAGGAAAACACTGCATCTTTTTCGCTTTGAGTTGGCTTATGCTAACGTCATGCATTTCTCTCTGGACGTACACTGAAAATGAGGAATACAGCTGTTTACAGACAGATAACTTAGACAGCTTTGTGTAGCGGTCTTCTCGTCGCGTGTATAGCCTACAAAATGACGTCCACAAAATGGCGTCCTTGTTGACCTGGTTTTGGTTAGACACAGCCTACACAGCAGCCACTGGGGGCTGACTTTTCCTTGTACCAACGATTCATCTGCACATACCGCGAAGCAAGCGCATGCGCGTAACTTATATATGAAACACACGGCTCAACCTGTAGTATAGGCTCCCGACGCGAGGTGGCGAGCTGTTCGAAAGTTCGGATTCAACGTAAGTAAGAACACTAATCATTATTACTTTTAAAGGGAGTAAGTAAATGCCAATTTTCAACGTTGTTTTCACAACGTGTTGACAGAAAAAGAAGCTTTTTCAGAAAAGGCCCCTCTTGCTTGTTTCCCGGAAACTACCCTACTGATAGGGCCTAGCGACAATGCGTAGCAAAGTGTAAAGGTCGTTCGACTTGTTCGGCAAACTTGATGTGTACACATCAGGGTATGGAATCATTTTTTCGTCTGTTATCTATGCCCTTGCATTTTGGTGGTAGAGAAAATTCAGGTTAACTGCATACCACAGCTCATTGCCAAATATAAGTAATAAATGGGTGAGTTGGTTGGTTGCCTAGTTCGTGGTAGATCAGTCATGTGTCCTTGTATTGCGTACACGTATGTTTACTGGACTCGACTTGCGGTGCCCTGAGCCAGCAATTTTTAATGGGCCTATTCCAAATATTATCATTAGTGGTGATATTGTTGTTGTTGCCGCTGCTGTACCTGTTGCTTTTTTGTTGTCCGTCGGAGGTGGTGATGGTGTTTTTTATGTACTGATTTTGTTTGTTATTGTAGTTGTTGTTTTGGTGGTTTTTAAGTTGTTTCTCAGTCTATAGAGAAACAACTTTATGGGGTGGGGCTGATTTCGCTGCGCGCAGCAGCAAGTTTCAGTGATAAGAAGCCAGACTGTGACATTTCTCCAAGCAATACATACTTTCCCTGCACACAGTGACGTGTGTGTGTGTGTGTGTGTGTGTGTGTGTGTGTGTGTGTGTGTGTGTGTGTGTGTGTGTGTGTGTGTGTGTGTGGACGGATGTAATGATGGCTATCTCCTAAACCACCTCGTTGGACGGCTTTTTATTTTGAGATAAAATGGGCAGTCATATTCTCCAGACCTACATTTCACGATTTTTATCCTGCCTCATTTTTAGAAGAGTTATCGCCCATTTAAAGAAATCGGTCATGTTACCTGTTTTTACGAAAAAGGTGTTCAAGTGGCTTCATTTTCTGGAATTTGTGAAGTTCGTCCAATTATACCGACTGTATTCGTAGCACAGCCCTGTAGCTCTGGCAGGTTTTGAGTAAAAAAAAAATCTGAGGTAGGGGTGGTTTGCATGTAAGGCAAAATATCTATGAAAAGACTCCTTCAAATTACTCATCATCCCGGCATTTGTGTCACATGTGACAACTGCACATATGACATGAACTACTGACTGCACTATTATAGCTTTAGTATTATGAATAACAGAGCTTTTAAGTTTCTGCGAGAATCACAAGTCAAAAGAGTTCCAGTTTCGCGATTTCGTAAGTACAATCCAAAGTATCCAAGTCAAAGTTTCACCAGCCGTCTAGATCATCCACATTTTATGTAAAAATGTCAGGGAAGTCACAAAAGCAACAGGGAAATCACAAGACACGAAGAAGTATCATCTGTCAGACGAACAGTGTGAGACTGACGTCAACTGTTTAATTCACAGACAAAATATGTAAATATCGTCACTGCCTCCGACATTTCACCAGCCCTCTACATCTTCCAGATTTTATGTAAAAATTAATTCAGTCGGGGAAGTCACAACGCCAACAGGGAAATCACAAGACATGAACAAGCATCCTCAGACGACCTGCGTGAGGCTGACGTCAAATGTTTCGTTCACGGAATTGACGTCCCTCTCTCTCCTAAGATTATAGATCCGCTTTACCGTAGCGGATCTAGTGTCTTTTTGATTGGTCTTACAGACTTGAAGAGAGGGGAAAAATGCCGACAATAACAACAAAACAGACAAAATAACATGAAATTTTGAGAAAGAACTTTATGGGATAGGGCCATTCCTCCTTTTTTTTTTTTTTGGGGGGGGGGGGGGCAACATATTCTCTGCGGTTTTTTTTAAATTTAAAATACGTCACTGTGTGCATGCAGAGACTGATTGGGGTGTTTTTATTTTCTTTTGCCCCAAGTGAAACCACCACAATAGAGAACAGTGTACATACATAAATTATTAACAAAAATGTGTAATTCCAGCTGTATGTTGTTGTTTCCCCATTAAGGAGGTGTCTTTCAAAGACATCATGTGTTCAAAGTTTTGTCGGACACGGTTTCACAATTTCTAAAACCATCTTTCCCGGTGAAATTCACTGACTACTGATCAGCTAATCGTATAAACTTTCTTCGATTTGTACAGAGAACTGACTTGACATTTTAATATTGAACACAGATCTGTATGTATTGTTGATCAAGTAATTAATCAATTAAGTGATTGGTGGAATTGATTGATACATTAATCAATTATTTCATTAATTCAGTGACCTTCACAGGAGACGTAGTATTTTTGCGGCTATGGCGTCCCCAATGGATCAAGCACCAGACACAGGTCAGTGTAATGTAGACATACATACACACAACTTACAAATTAAGACTCTTGAAAGAGATATTGAACTTCTCTTGTCAGTTGTGAATACATGGAAAATCGGTATTTAGGCACCAAACTTTTGTACAATTACAACTACACAATTGTAGTTGGCGAAAAGGCCTCTCCAAGCCTATCATTCTGAAAGACATTTTCTAGAGGTCGAGATCAGGGTCTTGATGAAAGTTCCATAAATTCATTTCTCATTTGCGCAGCAGCTATGAGCAAAGGGCAACCGTAATGGTATCATTTATAACTGGTACATGAGGAGTTCATTACAGACATTTTCTGGTAAATGTGACCTCTGAGATCTGCATCTGCACAATGTACGTTTGTTAACAATGAGCAACTTCCAGTATATACAATGAGAAACTTCCAGTAAATTTCAATCTTATACGTGAGTGCTTCGTACTGCTTCTGAGTGCACTCGGAGTGTGTTACTATTGTTTTGCGATGTTTTTAGTTTCACTAGGCCTACTCCGATGTGTAGAAGGCCAAAAGTGCGCGCGCCACACTGGCGCATACACATTAACTCTTGCGCGTCATTTTGATATTTCACGCGTCAATGGCGCGGGCGCGCCGACAATCTGAAGCTCTGGCTAAGATGTGGTTGTATTGATTAGGCAAGAAATAATGGGCACTACAATTTTTTTTTTAATTCAGAAAAAAGATGTGCATGTCTCTTGGTCAACTTGTAAATCTTTGTATCACGCTTGTGACATCGATTACTTCTGGTTTACTTGTTCTGAACTGTGACAATTCACAAGTACCGGTTTTAGAATGCTAGTGTTGTATGTTTCCCACAAACAGAGAAGTTGCCACCCCAATCTCTGACGATGTCACAAGATTCGGATTTCGTCACTCTTCAGTGGTCGGCACCCACCACGTCTCCGGGTTCTTCAAAATACGTTGTGGAGGTTAATGACCTCGGTGAATGGAAAAAAGTTCCCAGTTCCAGTTTGCAGTTGACAAATGTCGCAAGATCCTTTACTGCAAAAATACCCAAATCGGAAATTGGTCTGAAGTATCCGTACTTCAGCTTCCGTGTCAAGGCACATTACCGTGGTCAAGCTTTCAGCGAACCGGTAGAAACAGGTATCACCTGCTTTTGATTATTTCAGCATCATCTGCTCGTTTTATATTTCGGTGTAGAATTATGACAACAATGTGCTGGCTGGAGGGGGGCAGGGTGGGTGTCATTGTACCCAACATGGGATATATGAATGTTGAATCTTTTCAGATTTGAGCCACTCAGTTTTGCGTCCAAGTCTTATGGTCAGTGACGTGTTCTTAGCATGACTCTGGAAGGTGTCCGATTTCACAAAACCAAAACCCCCATTATGTACACATCAGCCACTAACGCAGAGAAAGTGAGATGCGTATGAATCCAGTACATGGTGAAAATCTCCATCCTACAAAATCCTTAATTTAAAAAAAAAAATGATGAGTGGCGGTATGTGTGTGTGTGTGTGTGTGTGTGTGTGTGTGTGTGTGTGTGTGTGTGTGTGTGTGTGTGTGTGTGTGTGTGCGCGCGCGCGCGCAAGCCTACGTTTTACAGGTAAAGCGCACTATTAACTGTGTGTGAGTGTGTGACTTCTTTTATATTATGATCACAGTATAAGGAGCGGAGCAAATGCATGCGTCTGAAAACAATTTTCTGTTTTAAAACGCATTTCTAGAACAGACAATAAAGTATTTTTTAATTTTAATTTGAAAAATGTTAAATGTTCTTTTTTGTTTGTAATTATTACAGATTGTGAAGTGTGCAATGTGCTCCCTTCTGCACCCATGAGAAACTTCTTGTTTATGATGGATAAACTGAGAACAAAAAAGGAACCCCATGCTCGTGAGGAACTACTGAAAGTGGTGAGTGCAATGATTAATGACGGTGGCGGTGTGGTTTTTATCCACGCTACAGACCCACATGACCTCGGGGAACTTGACAAAGACATCGACGACAAGCTAAGAAAGCTCATTCCAGATAACAACCTCTTTGACCAAATGTTTGAACGCCACTTTCACATTGACCCACATCACATCAGCTTCAGGGTCTATCCTCGAGAAAGAAACAGTCCGTTGAGTACTTACAGCTTCAATTCGCCAATATCGCTCAACAAAGGAACAGCGGAGCCCACCCACGCAGAGATGCACAAGTTCTTGAAAGCTCTGACAGATAAATCGGTTTCTCCTCACGAAGACGATGATGTTGGTGCTACCGTCTATATACACGTTGAAAACAAGGAGGTCTTCGGGAATAATAATAAATGCATTTTTCAAGAAGGCTCCCGGACACAGGCAAAAGATGTTGATAGGCGCACAAGCACAATGCAAAAGATACCTGAGAATTTCTTTGACAAAATGATGCTTGGGAAATATTTTTCAGCATTTTCCAAAGCTCGCGCGGGTGGTGCTGTGTACCTAGGTATAGAAGAGAAGAAGAGCCGTTTTTGGAGCCGTGGATTCCTCTTCCCAACAAACGAGGCAAGAGAGCGGGTGAAGGGTAAAGTATTCACGAAAATAATTGACAGCATGTTTTGGTATGGGTCGCCTGAACCTAAAAGCTGCATCGAAGTTGAATTCTGCCCCGTGGAGGCGGACCCACAAAAAATGGAACAAGGAGATGCCGGACAACTCTATGTTGTAGAAGTAAAGATTCGCTATTACGAAGGAGTAGCTTTTAGCAAAGCTTCCGGCCCAGAAGCATACACGTTTTCAGGACCTCCAGGATCAAGCCAAACTCCAGACGACGTGCTACGAATGACATTCGATAAATGGCTTGAAGAGAACAAACTACAAGATCTGGATGAGGAGATGCACTTTCGGAAATATTCTGCCCCGAGAAGTGGTGCAGACGATAGACAAGAACAAGACATGGAGCACTGAAAATCCAAATGTCACGTTAGAACTGGTAGAGCTTTCCTGAGGGTTCGGCATGCGCATACTACGAACAGTTCGGACACGGGAGCAATTGAATCGGCATAGACTGTACGTTGTATCGTGCTTTTCGTGGGTGTGGGCGATTGTGTGCCACAAAGTACAATGTTCATGTGTGTTTTAGTGTCTGTACGGACTGACAGTCTTCTACCATAGCTTGAGGTCATTGGTGGGCGACAGAAGTTAAATGCATACCCTGTCCAATCAAATTCAGATGTGTGTGTGTGTGTGTGTGTGTGTGTGGTGTGTGTGGTTGCGGTGGTGTGTATGTGCATTTGATGTATGAGAACGTTTATTGTTTATTGTACATAATGTAAATTGGGTCTCACAGCAATTGACTAAGTACAAATACATTAATCGAAGGATGGGTGGGTGTTTGAGGGCTTAACGTCCTTTTCTACCACATAAAGATGATATCAAAGATAGGGCAAGGAGAAAAAGCCGGTTTCGGCTTCCTGACCCGAGTGTTGAAACATTAAAGAAGTGAGTGCTGAGAACGACTCCGGAAACGTATGAAACGGCCAGAGAGAAGGGTGGGTGGGGGTTTAGGTGTTTCACGTCCTTTTCCACCACATAAGGGTGATATCAAAGACGGGGCAACGAGAAAAAGGCCAGCACAAATATTTGGCCCCAGCCGGGAATCGGCCAGAGAGAAAGGAGAAGGGGAGGGGCCCATTGCAATACATTTTATTGTCGTCATTTGTTTTATTTCGGAAGGACTGCTGCCATAATATAAACGATATGAAGATATATTCTTTAAGTTTGTGTCTTATCTGCGTTTGGCGACATAAACATATGTGTGTTCTGTCTTGCGTAGTGAAGCCACTCGTAACTTTATGATTCTATGTAGATATTCCCTGAATGTTTGTGTGCTGACCTTTTTCCACAGTGATTTGATTTGTTAAGTTCTGATGCAGACTACCCCCCCCCCCTCCTCCTCCATTTTCCCGTTTTACATTAAAACTCTTACCCCCCCCCTCCCCCCCTTATGAGCATGCTGTGTATAGATTTTTGTTTTGTTTTGTTTTGATCATGTTTTTCGTATGTTGCGCGCCTTGTGCTGTGTATATATTTAGGTGTAGTTTAATTAAATACTAGCAGACTGCAGCGCTTATTAAACAATCTGCTAGATTAGTTTTTGACGACGGAGACGAAACCGTGCAAAGGCTATTTTTTGCATTTTGGTTGACACAGCCGGAGTGGTGAACGCATTTGGCATTCTGTGTTTTTATTCTGCATCATCAGAGTTTTGTGTATAAAATTACGCGATATGTAGGCCACGAGGAGTTTCTGGTGCAAGAGAAAGCCTTCAGTAAACATTGACAACTATGTGGTTTAATGTTTCTGCTGTTGCACCCAGATCCAAGCGATGACCGCTTGGACAAGTTTGCCGAGTCAGTTGCTTCTCACATTTCTGTTTGTTGAAGTTCGATGCAACATGCTGAACAAAATGAAGAGCGTTGACCTGATGTACTTTGACTTTGCCAAAAGAGTTTTATACTTTTCCCAACTGAGGTTTACGTAATAGCTACTTGTAATTTGTACTGACGCCAATTTGCGCATGTGGGCCTAACAATGGCGGGTGGGTGGGCGGGTGGGGGTTTGGGGGTTTAACGTCCTTTTCCACCACATAGGGTGATATCAAAGACGGGGCAACGATGAAAGAGCCAGCACAAATATTTGGCTCCAGCCGGCTAACAATGGCAGAGAAGCAGACAGCAACGCGCCATCATAAGGCATCGGCTGCTCTGATGTCACAAGTATGGCACACCTCTGGAGTCTGTTTTATTGATAACATTGAGGATGATTGGCTGGTTGTTTAGGGGTTAAATCACATCAAAGACGAGGCAATGAGGAAAGCCAGAGGTTTTGCCGTTGAAAGTAAAGTTTCATTTTACAGAATGTCATATTAGTGTCGTGTAATTTACACTGACGAAGACACGTGAATAATGCTGTACTTTGTTGATTGGTTTTATTTTTGTGTGTGCCTGTTTTACTGTTTGGTAGCATATCTGTTGATTATGAATGTACTTGACCTAACGTTGTTGTGGGTAGTTTTTGTTTCTTTCTTTTTTACCTTTGACTGCAAGGATTTTCTTCAACTGTTTATTTTGGGTCAAGGTCATTCAAATGAGATCTGTAAGAGCTTTTCAATGACTATCCTTATGCCAAGTTTGATAGCTCTAGTTTTGTAGTTTCTGTGCAAATGGTAATGTGAAATTTCACAACAGACAGATGTAATGACCTTGACCTTGAAAAAAAAGGGGGGGGGGGGGGCGTGGAGAGCCGAGCAAGCAAAAGAGATGGGGGGGGGGGGGGAGGCGGACTCCTACATGCCTTTCTGGAAGCGTAGAGTCTTTTGTAAAACTGTTTGGTTTCCACTACAATTGAAGCATGATCAGAAATTTCTTCACCATTATCTGTCTTGAGAGAATACATAGTTTTGTCCGAAAAATCCTCTTGTTTAAAGTACAGAAATACTAAGAGTTTCTTGGCCCTTCTTGTACCCTTTTGGCTCTGGATTTCACAATCATGCCATCTGATAAAATTATTAATTATAGTTATGTTTTCCTTAGAGTTCGAAGTGCTTCTTTTTAAGGTGTGTCTCCACAGAGGAACAACTTTATGGGATGGGGCAGATCTCGATTATACATTACAGATGTGAACCGTCAATCACTGGGTCAGAGAGAAAATTCGTTACAGATCGTGCGATTGGTTGGCACAAAGAGTCCAATCCCAGTCTTCCTTCCTTTCGTCTTAGTCTTCTCCCACTTTGAGCTTAGCAACGCTTGACAACAGTCAGTCCGCGGTCAGGCACTACGACACATCAGTACGACGACCCCAAGGTGAAGATGAGAAAGAGAGTTCAGTGTGTTTCCTGTTTCGAAGTTCGGCCACGCTAACACGCGCACATCTCCAGCTGCTGACGTCACATCCTTAAAAAACGGGCATCGGTAGCCGAGAAGCGTCTGTCAGTCGCGGTGGGTATAGAATTTGCCAAAGACAGTGTCAAGAGTCCGAAAGAGATTGAGAAAGAGAGAAGTTAGTGCTAGACAGATTGGAAAAATATACAAGCTAACAGAATGATTGTCCAGCTGCTTAGAAGCACTTGCGGTGCACGATGGAGGGGCCGGACTCACTTGGACTATGCGTCAACGGTGTGGGATGGTTGCAGCCACATTCATTTAAAGGGGCTTAACTCCCTTCATAGACGTGCAGCAAAGATAATTTTACCGAACCCTCATCTGTCAACTGATGAAAAGCTAAACCAGCTGCAGCTTCTTCCCCTGTCAAAACACCTGCTATACAACAAAGGGATTTTCATGTATAAGCTATGGAACAGAAAGGCTCCTAACTATTTATCCGACTGTTGCCACCGCTCAGCCTCCCGATATGGCAGTTCAAACAACCAGTGTATCATTCCAAAGCCGCGAATTGACATTTTCAAAAGCAGTCTTTCATTTTCTGGTGCGGCCTTATGGAACAGACTCCCTGCTCATGTCAAACAAGCATGCTCTGTCGTAAATTTCAAAGTGCTTTTCTTCACATATCTTATGTCACACGATGATTAATCTTCCCACAGTTGATTCTTGCCCATTCCTACATGTATTCTTACTTGTAATTGGTATGTTCTTCACACTTTTTAAATGTTCCTGTCTTATTAGAGTGTAGTTTCATTTCCTATGGTTTTCCTACATGTATCCCTACTTGCAATTGGTTTGTTCATCACGCTTTTTTGAAAAATTATTGTTCCTGTCTTATTAGAGTGTAGTTTCATTTCCTATGGTTTTATTGCTATTTTGCTTTTTTCCTGTTGCATTACATGTGTGTGTGTATTATTCTGTTTAGATAGATATTACTAGAAATAGCAACGGCAGGTATGAAAATTGACTGTTTCACGTTAACTACCTCTACCGTTGGAAAATAAAGTTTTCTTGATTCTTGATTCTCTCTCTCTGTGATTCCGCTACCTAAATTTATCAAGAGAGTTGGCAGACCCAAATAACTACCGACCAATCTCCCTTTTATCGGTTTTATCAAAGCCATTGGAGCGACACGTGCACACACACACCTACAAGCCTACTTAGGAAGCAGACAGCTTATCCACCGTTTTCAGTCAGGGTTTCGTCCCCTGCACTCTTGCCACACCTCTCTCACTCGGCTCACAGACACTTGGTTATCCAACATGAACAATGCACAGGTAACAGGGGCCATCTTTCTTGATTTAAGGAAAGCGTTTGATCTCGTTAATCGTGTCTCTGTTTCCCTGCCAGCATGAACCCAAAACATGGGAGACGCACCCCCCCCCCCCCCCACAACATCAACCATATGAATAAAATAATGACGAAATGAACATTTATAACTTATAAAATTAATGAGACGAAATGAATCCCATTTCTAGATCAGGTATACGGGTTGATACGTCGATAAGAGCAGTGCCGGCAATCTATGCAAAACATGACAAAGCATTGCCATGTTTCAATCATGTGTATACGGCCGGCCTTTATTTACAGGCCGTGTCATATATTATGCGTTGTGAACAGTTTCTCTCACCTGATGTGTGAGTACTCTTGACACCCTTGTAACAAAACCCAAACCAGCAAACAACAAAGGAGTCAATAAGAGTTAGATACGATGCTGTAGCTCTTTACCCATAACAAAATGTATGGGTCTTGGCGGACCCACATCGTCGGGATAAGTATATAATTATACACTGAAATGGTATGGTATGGTATGGTATGGTATGGTATGGTATGGTAGACTTCTCCTCGGCGCACATATCCATCTCTGCTGAAATGCTCACGTCGCCGCAGGGCTGGAGGACGAAATTTGAGGATGAAATCCTATTGCCGCTAAGCGTTACTTTATGTGCAAACCTCCACCCTGCTATTCACTCTGGTGCGTTCGACAGTATTTCTGTTTACCACGACACCGGCCACAGCCTATTCTTCTTCGAAAGACGAACGTGGGATTTTTAGCGTGCACACTTGATGTATGTGCTTGCGTGTATACATGAAGGCGAGACAGGCACCGTAAACGAGTCTGCACATGGATTTGACTCGATATGGTAAGGAAAAATCCCACCATATTCCTGCCCACCGGGGACTCGAACCAGGCAGCTCAGGATCCGAAGTCAGATGCCTTAACCACTAGACCAAATCCCCTGTCGTTTAATTTATCGAAATGGTTCTTTAAAAAGTATAGCTCCTGCACGACCCACGTGGTTTGTTTATAGTCCAAAGCCTCGTACGGTAAAGATTAATGTAAGAACGACTTCGGAAATAAATTATGTGAAACGGCCAGAGAGAAAGGAGAAGGGGAGGGGCCCATTGCAATACATTTCATTGTCGCCATTTGTTTCATTTCGGAAGGACTGCTGCCATAAAATAAACGATATGAAGATCGTTGTCTGGATGTTTTGTATTAGACCTTCACGGGCTGAGACTCTGGGCTTGTGCTGGTTGCTGACGGGGTTAGGTCCAGTGATGGGGCAGCGTCCAGGAAGTCTGAACTCTGGTTTAGTAGCTGCTCGTTCTTCATTTGTAGTATGCGGGATTGTGAAGCGAAGAGGCAGGATTCCTCCGCCATTAGTGCTGAGAGAGTAGCTGCTGGTTGGTCGTCAACGTTGAGAATCGTGTCCATTGCTGAAATGACTCGCTCGATGTTGGACATCGTTGTACCGAAGCTGGCCGGGTGGGTTGTTTATATCCCTATTGGCGCGCTCACTTGGCAGAGTGTTTCATGGTGGACCGTGCCGTGTATGCTGACCGGGCCTGCTGACTCAGCACTCAGGCTGGAGTGCGCTTCAATCTCGGTGGACCGCGCCGTGCGTGTCCAGTGAGCATAGATTTGTTGTTTTGTGTGAGGGGTGCCGTTTTGGTCTTTGGTTGCCTGGTTCTGTTATTAGAATGGTACCTTTGAAGTGCCGACCCAAAACTTCAACCTCTAGGTCCGGTTCAGGAAATTTTCAAGAGGAAGAGCGTATTCTCTCTGGTGTGTGATACTCAATTGCTTTGTCATTTATTTATTTATGGGGTTTGGCACCATCGTAAGTGCCAACACATTACCAACCCCACCCATCAGTACGATTGTTAGTGAATGAATAAACTACACAATCAGCTAGGATTCGTTTGTGGGAGCCCCCTTGTGTTCACGTTCAAATAGTATACATCGAGTGTCTGTAGGCGTGTCAGCAAGATTGCACGACCTTACCAGGCAACAATGAACCCAAACGAAAAAAAATCACAATACATAAGTTTGCTCCCTCCACGCTCCATACACTACAGAAATGGCCCAGGCTCATCGATCATGCACGGCGCGACTCACCCGAAACTAAATGCACTCCAGCCAAATCACCTGCAATCAGGGGCGCGCGCGCTGCCAACAACAGGTACAAAAGCAGCGCATTGGGTGCCTTTCAGCACAACGACGCTATATGTGTCAGTGTTGGTGAATGTATAATTAGTTGTTATTCCCCATCAAGCTGTGGTATACCGACGAGTATTTTGATCCAAGACGAAAATCAACCCTGAGCTTTAGCGAAGGGTTGATTGCGCCTTGGATCAAAATACGAGTCAATATACCAAGGCTTGATGGGGTGTAAAATGCTTTATCATCCTTTTTTTTTTTTTTTTTTTTTTTTTTCTTTTTTTTTTTTTTGGGGGGGGGGGGGGGCAGTTTATGGTATATTTTGAACGTTTATCCTTGTAAAAACTGACAGTCGACAGCGGCTGCACATAGCAGAAAAAAGAGTTTGTACGACGGCAGAGCACGACGCCGACAGAATAAAGTGCGCCTTCTTATGCTGGCAAGACGGTGTCAATTCAAACTCAAATCCAAACAAAAACACAAGTTATAAACTTCGACTAAGGACACAAACAAACATGCTAACGCTTTCGAGGAAATGTAAATTTGCGAGGTGAATGCGAAACCGATCAAGCACAGCTGTCTGTTCACGCTTTGCACGAGTCTTTCTGTCGCGATTCTTCACGAAATTTGAAGCTTTGTGAGTGTTTATTCCAATATTTGTAGTACATGTACACGGATTAAAGTGTCCTTCCACCAACAGCTACATTTTATAACTGCATGCACGATTCAAACGATTCAAGAAGTTTCTGTTCAAACGGAGATCTATTTAGACAACGAATCCGCTGCCATTCTCTGTGCCGATAGCAGACGACTGATCGAGCGACTCCGTCGATTCTGTTCAGTTTTATGTCACAGGTTTGGGGTTTCCTAGCGTTGAAACTGCTTTTGATTTGAGAGCGCAGTGTCTGTTAGGTCAAGTCTGCTGCCTTCTCGAACTTGAGCAGCGGTATTTGCGTCCGGCTTGCCAGTTGCCACGGTCAGCCAAACCAGTAAACAGCATACATATCGGTGAGACGCCAGCTTCGATGGAACTTTTTGAGAACGGGTTTTGATAAGTGTTGGTTAAAACTGTCCGAAATTTGAGTAAGGAGTGCTTGCTAGGTACAGGCTACTGTTGTCTTGTACTTGAACAACGAGTTTATGAAGTCGGAAACACCGATATGCCGAGTCAAAATGTTTCGTCGTCGATGGTGTTGACATAGGGAGCGATTTCTCCCCGAAGAGTAGTAATACATGTATGTACTTGCTCATCGATGAGGATTTTTTTTTTTTTTTTTTTTTGGGGGGGACAAAAAGGTTGTATCTCTGTCCTTTCTGTCTGAAAGAAAGAACATTCTAGCAGGGAACCATGCCTGATTGTCATATGATGCCGTGCTCTGTGTCACGTGATTTATCCAGTACTAGTATAATACGGGTCGACACTTATTCCACAGGAGAGATCAAAGAAAAAGAGGCCGCTATGGATAATAAATCAGAATATGTCTGCTCTTCACGTGCACTATCCAACCATCACCACATTCATAAACACTCTCTCAACTTTGATGTTTTCGGACAAGCCGAGTGGATGACGTCACACCCATACTACACTCATGTATGCGTAATGTTAGGCAAGCTAGAACTTGAGTTGGGTTTTCTGTCATTGGACGTGTACCGTCTTTGTTGACAAAAGTCGTTAACGCGCTGAAAAAAACACGCCGTTTCTTTTCAAAAGTACTGAAAAAGTCCATAACTGACGGAGATGAATCACAGTATCAGTGAATGCGTAACGACGCAAGCCTTGCTGGAAGTCAACAGTCGTTTCAACGCCATCGAGAAAAAGAAACGTTTTATGTGGGAAAAGATTCAATCAATCTATTCAGTTCAACCCAATGTAAAATATTATAGTAGCAGTGACAGTCTGGGCCAGGCAGATAAAGACGTGTAATAAAAATGATATTTGGTGTTTGGGTCACTCTGCTCCTCTCCACAACCAGACGTGGGAAAAGACGTTAGGTTGGAATCATTTCACTTTACTTCACAAAGCACTATAGGGACACCGCTTTGTACAAAACGAGCAGAGAAACCCATTGAAATGTCAAATATGACTGACGGGTCTATTGTGCTAATCGCCGATAACTCTCACGACTGAAATTTTCAATCTAGCAAAGAGAGACGTTGCGCCTTCTCAAGCAGTGTGCCAGCACTTTTGTCGTGTTTGTACACACTGTCCATAAATCACCCACCTGGCGTTGTAAAGACAGAACTCAGAAAGGCTGTGTCGGATTAGAAATTATATGACGCACAGACTCGTTTTCAAATTAATGGACATAGTTTTGAGAGTGTGCTTCGTAACAAAAGGAGCAACAAGTCTTAAAGGCGTACCCTGCACACGAACCGCGTCTTTGGAAAAGTTAGAGGGTGGGTGGATGTTCAGAGGTCTCTGCCAATCATACAGGCCATTCATTTACAGGCCATCTCATATAGTGTGCATTGTGAGCACATCGTCGGGATAGGTATATACATTGAAATCGCTCTTTGAAAAGTATGGGTCCTGGAGGACCCACGTAGTAATTTGTGTGCAGTCAAAATTAAGAGATTGTTTACTTGTTTACTTTTACATCAATAATTATACAAATGTGGCTTAATGTAGCTTTTTAGGGGCTTGGAGAACTCCTAAAATGTCAGTGAAAAGGCCCAATAGTTTATGAGATATTTGAAGTTAAACACCCTTCTGGGTCCATTTTCCCATTTTACATTAAAACGTCGTATTGTTTGTTTTTTTTGTTTTTTTAGTGTGTGTGTGTGTGTGTGTGTGTGTGTGTGTGTGTGTGTGTGTGTGTGTGTGTGTATTGGTAGCAATGTGGTTGCGGTGGTGTGTATGTGCGTTTGATATATGAGAACGTCTATTGTGTACATAATGTAAAGTTGGTGTCACAGCAATCTACTCTAAGTACGAATACATTAATCAAAAGGTGGGTGGGTGTTTAACGTTTTTTCCACAACATAATGGTGACATCAAAGCTGGGGCAATGAGGATAACACCAGCATAAAGTTTTGGCTGTTTGCCAGGATTCGAACTCACGACGCGAGTGTTGAAACATGAACCTTTACCTGGCTATGTGGTTCCTGGAGGACAGAGAATGGTTTATATTTTCAAATACCTCATTAACTCTTGACAATTTTTGAGTGAATTTTGAGTTCTCAACGCGCCTAAAAAGGATATCTTATGCAAAAATTGTATAGTTATTGATGAAAAAGTAAACAAGTAAACAATGACTTATTTTGACTACACACAAAGTGTTGTGGGTCGTCCAGGACCGATACTTTTTAAAGAGCGATTTCAGTGTATATACCTTTCCTGAGGATGAGGGTCCGCCAAGACCCCTACATTTTGTGAAGGGCAAAGAGCTAGAGCATCGTATCTAACTCTAATTGAGTCCTTTGTTGTTGGTTGGTTGGTTGGTTTGGGTTTTTTAAGGGTACCAAAAGTACTCACAAATCATGGTGAGAATAAAAAATGTTCACAACACTTGAGAGGCCTGTATGAGACGGCTTGTAAAATGAAGGCCGGCATTAGTTCCAGAGACTTCCAAACACCCATCCACCCTCTAATTTTTCCATAGACGCGGTTAGTGCAGGGTGCACCGACAAGACTTGTTGCTCCTACGGTTACCAAACACACTCTCAAAACTATGTCCGTTCATTTCAAAAAGTCTTTGATTGCGCGGCTTGCGTGCATAATTATACTTTCTAATCCGACACAGCCCTTCAGTGTGCTGTCTTTATCCTCCCAGGTGGCCGATCTATCAGTGGACAGTGTGCACAATGACGACAAAAGGCATGATATGCTGACGCCCAGCTCTCTCCGTCAGTTTGAACCTTTTAGTGGTGAGAGTTGTCGGCGATTAGCACAAAAGACCCGTCACTCGTATCTGACATTTCAATGGGATTCTCTGCTGATTTCATACAGAGCGGTGCCACTATACAGTGCTTTAACTCTGATGTAAACTGAAGTGATTCGAAACGAACGTTATTCCACGGTTGGTTGGATCAACGGCTGGTTGTTCGGGTGGGGAAGGGGGGGGGGGGGAGGGAGGAGGTGGAGTAGGAGGGGGGATCAGAGTGTCCCACCGGCCCCCTTGCCCAGACTGTCACTGATACGGTGCACCAGAACGCACTCTCAACTAGGGATGAATGATGTGTGTGTGTGTGTGTGTGTGTGTGTGTGTGTGTGTGTGTGTGTGTGTGTGTGTGTTTGTGTGTGTGTGTGTGTGTGTGCGCGCGACCTTTTTTTTTTTTTTTTGACAATTCTCAGCCGAACGCCTTGAAACGTTGGTTTCTTTACTTCATCAAGATTTTAGAGCGCTTTGCGATTTTTGGAGTTATCGCCCTTTCAGGAAAAAATGGTCGTCTGGCGTTTTAAGCCGTACAATTGGTTTCAATCACTGAATATTTTGGCTGCTGAAAGCATGAATACGGACTCTGGGCAGATACAATTTTGGAAGCGGTCGCTCTCATACTTTTGACGTAAACCGTACCTCATTTGACAGTGAAGAAAAAAAACTTTTGATGTCAAAATCACTCTTACTGTATGTAGATAGTGAGTCTCTGATGTCATAAAAATATACCAAAAACATCCAAGAAATTTGCTGCAGCCATTATCGTCAGTTGAAAGTTTGTACTCCAAGCACATTTCCACACGTCTCTGTAGAACGATATAAATCGGCACGGTCGTCATACATTCAGTAACAGTTGTATCTGAGCTAGGCACAATCAATACCTGGACGGCCACTCCTTTGCAATACCACACACACACACACACACACACACACACACACACACACACACACACACACACACACACACACACACACACACACACACACAAGCTGTATTATAATTTCTGTAAAATAAGCATTTGTTGCTGTTATTTAAGCGCGTATGCCATTCTTGAATAAACATCTGCTGTAGTAAACTGTCCTTCATATTATGACAGAGAGAGTCTACACTTATTAACGACTGACACAATCGTATCCAGTGTCAACAAGAATAATTTTAATTCTATCAAGCCAGTCAGAATGTAAGATAGAACGGTTATATAGCTTACAATAAAGAGTACATTTTCTTGGAAAAGTATCAGCGGTGGAGCTGACAATGCTAGCCCAGAATCTTACCATTCTAACCTTAACACTTATCTCCGATGGAAACTTTCCCGTTTCAACATTAACAGCACATATTGTATTGCGCTGGAAGCGGAAAACATGCCTAGAAACTTCAGCTGTAACTTTTCAATAAGAACCAGGATTTTGTGCCCCCAAATTTCACATTCGTATCGAGTAGTCAGTACTAGTGCAACTATCTTTCCGAATAGGTAAAGTACACTGATGGGTAGATCGATCTTGTCTCCTTGCCGTGTTTAGCAGAGAGAACATTGCCTTGGAAGCTTTGTCGTACAGAGATTTCTTACATTTTCCAAACTTTCCATTTATCGTGAAATCAATAACCAAGTAACCAAAAAAATCTGCAGGGAAGTAATGTCGATGTCCAGTCTTGACAGTTCCTTGTCGATGACTGCGATCTTGCGGGCGTCGTCGATCTGTTGGACATCATCTGTGAGTCCGGGGCACATGGTCCGGACATCCCAGGTAGCTAAAACGACTATAACTAAATACTAAACTAATAAAGTAAGATATTCAGATGTGAAGAAGTTCGGATGTAAATCACGATACCTAGTAAATAGGTGTGTACCTGGTGCAATGTGCTGGTGTTGCATTACAATTCATATTTAAAAAAAAAAAGAAGTTCACCACAGGCCATGCGCTCATCCACCAAAGGACCGTTGCAGGAAGCGTTCGCAGCCCGGCAGAATTCAAAAGGACAGTTTACCGTGTTGACAGTTAATTATCCTGATATTGAGAGCGAAACCTTGACAAAATCTTTCAGTAATATGCAAATAGTCAGTCGAAGTCAGTCGAAGGCCGGATCAGTTGTTTAAACAGATTTGTGGGCCCGGTTAATACTGGAGAGGCAGAAATAATAATAATAATAATAATAATAATAATAAATGGTATTTGTAGAGCGCATTTCTTTAAATAAAACACTATGCGCCTATCACTCACCCACACTCACGCACATTGTACAACGACGAACGGACACACACTGGTGAAACTGACTAGTTGGGACAGAAAATTACTGGTGTTAGTTATTTGTGGCCTCACGCCGCTCAAGCAACAAAGACCAGCACGCGGCTGAGGGAATTACAGGACGGCTTTACAAAAAAGGAACGTTTTCAGATTGCTCTTGAAAACAGACAGTGTGGGCGCATTTCTCAGATCTGCAGGCAGAGAGTTCCAAAAGGCTGGAGCGGCAAAACTGAAAGAGCGCTCGCCAAAAGATTTCAGGTTGCGCTTGGGGATTTTGAGAAGCCTCTCGGACGACGACCGGAGGGTTCGCGACGGTATATAGGTGACAAGGGAAGCCGAAAGGTAAGGTGGGATAGTGCCATCAAAGTGACGAAATGCCAGAACAGACATTTTGTAGTGAAGGCGGAAATGAACTGGTAGCCAATGGAGCTCTCTCAGAAGTGGTGTTACGTGCTCTCGCTTCCGTTTGCCCAACACTAATCGCGCAGCGCTGTTCTGAACTCTTCGAAGGCGGCCTAACTGTTCCGCTGGAAGGCTAGCCAGTACTGAGTTACAGTAGTCGAGGCGTGCGGTTACAAGAGCATTAACTAAGTTTGTACAAGCACTTTGTGTAAGGAATGGCCAAATCGACGCAATACGCCTGAGTTCTAGAAAACAGGCGCGGCAGACGCAGCTGATCTGTTCTTGCATAGAAAGCGACCGAACAATCTTAACACCAAGACACTTGACGGATTTCAGGAAGGGTATGTCGCAGAAACCTCATTGGCTCACTTGTCAACGGGTCAATGTAATCCAAAACAGTTTGCTAGGCAGTGACAGGCAATATTGATTCAGAATGTGTGTTGTGTACTGGTTTCCTAGGCTGCACAGTTTGGGAGGGACTTCTAATGGAGATCAGTTACACGGCGTCGATCGTGCTTCTCCACGGCAGCTGCTACCGAACTGAATTACGTCAGCCGGACTGGAAATCCCACTCCCACATGCATAACAACACACACACACACACACGCACACGCACACGCACGCACACACACACACACACACACACACACACACACGGTAAGCGCACCTCAGTGATAATCACGCGGACTGACGCGGATAATCGGGAATTTGACACTAATGGACTCTCAGTGTTCGGATCATGAGTTTGTGCTGGCCATTTTCTCCTTGCCCCGACTTTGATAGCACGTTTACGTGGTGAAAAAGGACATTATACTCCCAAACACCCAGTCCACTCCACCCTCTCTCTCTGTCCAGCGTTACTTCTTTTTCACGTCAGTAGTGCAGGCACACTTAGCCGCGAATTAGTCTTTGGTGCTTGCGCGGCTTAAAGCCCGAAACTCTCTCTCTCTCTCCCAAAAGCGTGCAAATCATGTCTTCTTTACACTGTTTCTCCTGTTGAGCATTTGATGGGACGTTCTCGGCAGACGTGTCCAAGGACGCCTATCCCTTTTCAGACCCTTCAAGTCAAGTGTTGATCGGACCGGCCGGCGCAATTCAGCAGGAGTGGACAAGAATTCCCAAGGACAGAATCAGAAGGCTGATTCGGAGTGTGCGGCAACGTTGCACTACAGGTCTTGCAGCAAATGAAAGACCTCCACTGGCGGTACTAGATGACCTTTGACATGTTGAGAAAATGGACTGCTCCACGCCCTTCCTAGTCAGTTTCAAACTTCGGCTGGTAAGACTGCAGTCACGTGACTAAACCGGAAATGTTGATTCAGACATAAATGGGCATGATTTCCTTTACGATGAATTGTTCCATTTTTGCGAAGGTTTTAATGTCAATATCCCCTTCTTATTGTGAGCAGTATACCTAATTTATTTTTCGCTTTTTTTTTTTTACTACTTTTTTTTAAAAAACTTCAAAGCTAATATCCCCAGTCCAAACAGTTAAAATAGGCACTTGGAGACGGCTTTTATTTGATAGCAACAATACATTACCTACAATACTATGACTGTACAGATCGGTATTTGAAAAATGCCTAATCATGAATGAAACACGTTGCTTCTGAGGCTGAAGTATGAAGGATCATGTCCAGGTATATAAAAGTATCATAGTGTCGAGAGTTTCACGTAACCAATTTATTTCCACTAATTCGCGAATAAAAGAGTTCACAAGTTAACCAAAGCAGCATATACAGTTGTACAATAAGAAGAAGACGATGAAGAAGAAAGTACTGACAGTTCCTCACACCACGCAAGCAACAAAGAAAAAGTTCTCGCGGCTGAGTCTGAGGAAACTTTGATTAATAGAAGGCTTTGCAAACATGGAACGTTTTAAGGTTGCTCTTGAAAACAGACGGTGTGGGCGCATTCCTCAGATTTGCAGGTAGAGAATTCCAAAACTTATCATGTAGGCTTCAACGAGTTGCCTCAGTTCAGTGAAGACTGACTGCCATGACTCAGATACAGTATTCCAGGATCGCAAATAAGTCTATTGCAGGCCAGTACTAATTGCATCTGGCTGTCTTTGCTATTCTGTCAGGTCACTTTGCGCTCTACAGTCAGTTTGAATACGGTCATGTGTGGCGTCAAGCAGGTCTAGTGTCGCCAACGACCTGTGTCGCTGCTGCTCGTCGCAAGTCATTTATGGCCGAGATACGCAAATATGTAAATTAGCTCTGAGGAAGGGAGGCAACTTGATAGGTTGCTCTTGAATGCGGTGAAACCACTAATAGCACCACTTCCGTTCTGAAGTAGGACAGGTACGCGGTTTGTCTGAAAATTAATTCTTCCTTAAATACACTTAGAACGCTACATGTACATTTTGTGACGGCACGTGTATTTGTTTCTAAAAGGTAGGCACAAAGAGCAGTTGTGAATATTACTGCACATTTTCTTTGTAGTGAAAGTGCATGTTCCTTCAAGGGAACTCGAGGAATTCTGTTCGGCCTTCACTGGAACATCGGTTGAAATAAATACTGAGTAGATAGATCTATCTATGTACATAAAGGTATTAAACTATTTCTTAACTAATATAAGTCATCAGCTATTCACATATATACTCTATGCAACCGCGGATCCCCCAGCATCTCCTCCCTTTTAACGAAAAAAGGGCGAAACCAAACAATGAATGAACTAAAACTGGCTTAAACCAGGGACTTACATAGATGTAAGTCCCTGCTTAAACAAACACCAAGTCTAGATAATGTATGAACGCCGACAGGGTTACCTCAACTATAATAAAGTATTGGTTAACTGCCATGAAGTACAACACTCTAGAGTAGACAAACGTAAGTAAAGTGAATGAGCCTCAATGAGCCAGCAGGAAATAAATTATACAAGTAACATGTAACACAGAAACATTCCGGGAGAAAAGAGCAGAGAAAACTCCTGTCAGTCTCACACACCCATGGAGGCTATAGAAGTGTAGCAGTCGGACTTCCATAGCATTATCTCACCATCATCCTCATCTCCATCATCATGCATAATAAAAATTGCCCCTTCTTCCGAGCCCTCTGTGGAATCCACCCACACCTGGGAGGAACACCACTGGAACTAGCAAAAGAGTTGGGGCAGAAAAAAAGTGTAGCAGTAACTTCTGTTACAGATCCGGCTAGGCAAATGATAATATTCATGACCTTTGTGTTGCACTTGCCTGCATTTCAGCAGAGGCACCAGAGCTCAGATTGTAGTGTGGACACCCGCTCCAGTCCAGGAAACACAAACAATCATGGCAGCTGAACGCTCTCGGAGAGACAACGCTGGCGGCCGCATGACACAGCTGTTGGAGGCAGAGGATGAGGACGATTTTTACAAGACAACATACGGCGGGTTTGAAGAGGTGCGATGTGATTTTGTTGTTGCAGTTTATACAGTCACTTTCAGTTGCTGAGTAACAGTGACTGATACAGTTTACAAGTGCCCTCGACTAGTTTTAATGGCCCAACAGGCCAACTACAAAGATTGTTCTAAGCAGGTTTAGTAATGTCTAGCATCACACCACTAAGACACGTGCACAAGCGCAACTGCTCCAAACCAGAAGTCACCCATGTTTAGTATGTAAAACCAGATAGTGGTAGGAACAGTGCCTATGCCTGAATGCTGCAAACAACGTGACAGAATAGTTGAGTGAGTAGAGATGACTAGCGATGTTTCGACTCAAAGTCCAAGTTCAGCATCTGTAATTTCCACCCCCCACCCACAAACATGGACATCTGATTTATGCGTTGCTGTGTGTATTTTCCAGGAAGCCGAAGACAATGATTATGCATCCGAGGAATCAGATTCGGAGTCAACGGACTCTGATTTCAGCATCGATGAAAATGATGAAGTTCAGAGTGATGCGGATGATGATGACGAGCCCAAAAGGAAGAAGCGTGTGGTGACGAAGGCGTACAAAGTAAACAAGAAGTTTTGTTTTTGTTGTGCTTTCAGAGTGATTTGTTTCTTCATTTTTGTTATTTCCTGCAGTATGTCCTGTCTATGCTTTCATTTTTAGTTCTCACCACTGCTTTTATTTCATGTGTGTTCATTTTTATCGTTTCTTTTGTTTTAAATTTAATTCACTTATGCTTTGTCTCTGCTGGTCCTTTTTATTTCACCTATGTTTTCTGCTCTTATCTGTGCTCTTTTTTATTTTTTATTTTTTTTTACTTTATTTGTGGTTATTTATCCATCGTAAGTTGAGATAATGCGTTGTTTGATCGTTGTTTGATGTTTTATATTTCGTTGTTTTTTTTCTGTCCTAAGATTGTGAGGTGCTTAAAGCTTGGTTCCAGGGATATAAGCCCTATAAGTGTTATTATTATTATTATTATTATCATGTCAGATTAATGTCAACATTGTTTTTTCTGATGTAGACACCATTGCTGAGAATTTTGCCATCATTTTTCTTTCATTTTTTATATATTATTATTATTATTATTATACTTTCTGCGTGTAAGGTTTTACAGGCACGTATGGTCATTGGTGCACAAGCTGGTGCAGTGTGTGTGGAGTTTTGGGTTCAGAACTTCCTGACAAAACTGAAACTGCTTGACCAGTGCTTTTGATTTTTATCAGTAAGGACACGTACAGTTGGAGTTATACATTAAACATGTTTTTCTTTGTGCAGGAACCAAAGAAAGAAGGCCCAGCAGAAAAGAAGAAGACAGAAGTGAAGAAGCGAGAGAAGAAGAAGCAGGAAATACCGGCCGTCCAGATTTATCAGTCACCAGGTAGTGGAGGGGAATTTGTGTTGCAAGTTCTCGGTTAACTGTGATAGTATGATGAGTAGGAAAGACTCAAAATGAGAGATAGAGAGCATAAAAATTTCCGCTTTGTGGCGTATCTCTACCTTTGGCTAGAAATCCCCCCCCCCCCCCCAAAAAAAAAAGAAAAAAAAGAAAAAGAAAAAGTGTGTTTCCTCCTCTGAAGTGCTTAAAATCATACCAGTTGCTCTGAGTCTGACAGCTTACTTAGGGATGTGGCAACCCACTCCAGAACACCCCTGTCCTAAACGATTTGGACTAAGGACTGAGAGATCTGAAATCGAGTAGGGTTTTTCCTATTTAGGTTGGCTTCTACCCAGAGTAGGTGTGCTGTGAGCCCAGTAGGGAAGCTGTTGTCGCACAGCTGAGGCTCACCCACTCCGTGAGTGCAACTTTCGAGCTGCCTCCCTTGTTATGACACGTCTTATGGTGTCGATGAATATAAGTAGTTCCTGGGTCTGGATAGCACAGATATTTTAGACTGGGTTACATTTCTGTCATAAATAATAGGAAACTCTGCGAAATGCGGCCCTGTCCTGTGGTCACAAAACCACATGCAGCAGCACACCCTCATCATCATGCATAAGAAAAAGTGTCACAGATTCCAGGTCCTCGATGCACTCCACCCATCACCTGGGAGGAATACTTCTGGAGCTCACGACAAGTTGGGGACAGCTGAAAGAAAAGAAATGAGAGAAAATAAACCAGACCAGCTCACTGCATTGCTTGGCATCTTCTGTCCATATATGGCAATACAGTCTTTGATCCCAGGTCTTGCCTACACGTTTGAGGTAGAATGTCATATGCAACAGAAACGTAAAAAAAAATGCCTGTTTTGTTAAATTTCGGCAATACCTGATTTTCTGAATAGCACAGTACAAAGAATCAAAGCCAACCTGGGACTAATATTGACAATTAAATTTGAAACTGATTTTTTTCCTCCAGTTTAGACATACAAACACACACACACACACACACACACACACACACACACACACACACACACACAGAGTCCCTCTGTGGCAGCTATTTGCCTACACACCTGAAACGCATGAAGATTGTTAGTTGTGCTCAGGTATGACAGTTTTCCACCTTTAGGCAGAATTCCGCTGCCTCGGTTGTTTTTCTGTCATTTCACAAGGGAGCGGGAAATCGTTGGCAATGCTGGACAACCTGTTCCTCTACCCGTACCCCCACCCCTTTCCCGCCCCCGTCGGTTTTTTTAGGTACACTTGACATCTCCACCGTTTCCTCTTTTTCTTTTGAACACATATTGCTTTCCTCTTTTTGGGCACGTAGCTGGAAAACTCATGCCTGGTGCATTGGAATTTGCACAGTTGTAGTGAATTTTACAGTTTCCTAGAGTTTTCGTTGTTGGGCCAGATATCTCCCTTGCACAAAGTCTTAGCCCAAGCTTGTAGTATTTAGTGTCGTGACAGGGGAGATAATAGGATTTTTTTGCTGTAGTACGTGCATTGCACTGCTGTGACTTTGAATGTTCTTGCTGTTGCCAACAGTGACACAGTTTATTACATTTAAACTGTTTGTTTCTAGAGTGATTTCATTGATCATTATTCTTTATTACTTGTATAGTACCCAACCTTTCACATGTTATGTCCATGTTCTGCGCTGTTTCATTTACATTTCTTTTGGGGTAGCCGGGATAGCCAAATGGTAGAGCGTTGGACTTTCAAAGCTCGGGTCATGAGTTCGAATCCCGATGTGGGCCAGATATTTGTGCTGGCCTTTTTCTCATTGCCCCGTCTTTGATATCACCCATACGTGGTGGAAAAGGACGTTAAACTCCCGAACACCCACCCCACCTACATTTCTTTTCTGTTGGGAAACTGTCGGAGTGCATGTACCTAGATTTCAAGGTAATACACAATTTAGTAAGAGCCATCAGCTTGGATGAATACTTGGGAACCGGTCTGTGCAATTCTACACAGACTAAAATTAATGTTTTGTTTTTTCAGAAAGAAAGTCGTTGCGGAGGTCGACAGCTCAGAAGTCCAAGGAAACGCAGTCGCGCCAGAAGCGAAGGGAGGAAACGGCGAGAATCCTGAAGGACATCGCGCTGAAGAAAAACGTGAAGGTCGAGGACGTCCGTCGTCTGACACAGGAGGAGCTGTTGGCAGAGGCCAAAATTACCGAACAGATCAATCTCAAAAGTCTTGGTGAGAAATTGCTTGCGGACTGGAATCTGTGGGAGGTTCTGGTTTGGGTGAATATGGTCATTTACAACTGAAACACATTTTACTCCAAAGAGGTTGAAGTTTGGGTAGCATGTGCATTATTGTTTTTTTGTTTTTGTTGTTGTTATTATCTGCTTTTGTGTCAGTGTGTTTAAAACTTCAGTGTTTTTTCTTTTTCTGTTTTGTTGTGGGGGGGGGGGGGGGGGGGGTCCAACTTGAAGAATTTGGTAAGGTGAGAGAGATCTGTTCTATGGGGTCAGGACTAAATGTGGAAGGGCTTGTCTCTCTGAAGCTCGGATTTTACCTGTCTGTTGGGTTTTTTGGTGTTTTTTTAAAGTATGTTGTTTTGTTTGCATGTGTTGTTGTTGTGTTGTTTTGTTGTTGTTGTCGTTGTTTGTTTATTTGTGTTTTTTGGGGGGTGGAGGGGGTTGTTTTCAGGAATATTAAGAAGAATAACAAATTCATTGAATTTCCAAATGTGGAATATTGCTTTGTGGTCTCATAAAAGCATGCCAAACACTCATATGGCCATACACACCCACTCCACCCATCTACATGCTCGCACACCCACGCCTAAAAACACTGACCTGCCATCTATCACATATTGCAGCACTATAAATTACAACAGACCACCCCACATCACATCACAGCACAACAGCAGAAGTTTTTTTTACTGTGCATGTAAAGACACATATGTAGCATGTTTCTCTCTCCTCGTTCCTTGTGTTACCATGTAGACTGATCTGAAGCTTACTGTGAATGACGGTCCCAAACACAGGCAGGTCTTTGTATACAGTGTACTTCCACTTAATTAACCCAGAGTCAAAACACATCTCTCAGTCTTACATTGTGCCATGCTGATCAGCCGTCATTATCAAATTGACAGAGACGTACCAGAAGTTGGAGCTGGAAAAGAAGAGAGCTCGAGTCCAGAAGCAGGTGTATCGTGGGCCCGTCGTGCGCTACCACTCTGTCACCATGCCCCTCATCACCGAGGACGCGTGTCTTGATGCAGAAATCAACGTAGATGAGGAAGGGTAAGGGAAGGGCTATGTGTAGTTACTTCAGGTTCAAATTCAAATTCAGATTACATAACATTATTAATCCCTGAAGGGAAATTATAGGCCACCAGAAAAATAATAATTAGACATAATAATAAGAGGTAAAAGTTAAAACTTGCACTAATGGAAGCCTTAGTCATGCACACCTATGAATAACTTAAACTTCACACACACACAAATGAAAGTCTTGTGTACGGACACACACACACAGAGTACATAAGTCTTAAACACTCACAAACACACACACTCTAGGGGGCTGTATTCTTCCAGACTTGCCGGAATTTTTCACTTTCCTGATTTCAGGCATGCCTGCCACTTCGCAGTAACTGTATTTGTCCCATAAAACATATAATGAACAGTCTGTCCTGGAAATATGGATATTTGCCATGCATCCCCCCAAAAAACCAAACATACCCACACGTTTTAATCTCTGACCCAGAAATCGACCTCGGTATCTCTCTTGGATGTGATGAGTGAGGTGGCATTACTGCGCAGCAGAGTGCTAAGGGACGTAATCCAGACCAGGCCTTTTCAGCAAAATTGCTGCGATTAAGCACCAATGATTTTGAGTGCCAAACTTGGTTGCCTTAAATCTCATTTAGACAAAACCAAGTCATATGACTAACCTGTGCGGAATATATTTGTGCAAGATGTAGTTTTATGCAGGCGAGCCAACTCAGTGATTTTCAAGTTTTGTGTCTGGACGTGTTGATTGCAGGGGTAGGCATGCCTGTCATTTGGCTTGTGTGTTACAGCTTCCATTTAATTGTTTTCTTGTGGCAAATCTAGGCGGTGATGACGCGGTGACCACACTGAGCACTCCAGTACTGTAACAACAGACATACAATTTGAATGTTTGAAGTGTAAATCACACATTGTGTCGCATTAACTTAGTACTGACCTTGACGGCACCCCATGGAATTCCTCCTTGCCCCAGGCCCTGTGTGCGTGCACAACACTTGCCAACCAGGCGATTTTAGCAATTTTTTTATTTTTTGGAAAGAGGTCTTCTTCTCAGATGTTTCGTTATCGTGTTTGGTATGGTTTGAAAGATAATTATAAGCACTTTTGTGGGAAAAAAAATTTTTGATTGGAAAAATTGGGCATAGCGGCACCAGTGAGAGAGGAGATAACAGGGGTTATGGGTGCTTGGTAACGGCATTCTCACACATCGGCGCCCGGGGTCTAGGTGTGTGGTTGGCAGCGATATTTAAGAGCTGTACACAAACGCTGGGTGCATGGTCGTGAAAAAGTTATGTACTAATCATCAAGATAGAGTATTTTAAGCATACAGGGGCACTCGCAAGCAGAGCTGTTTCAAAACATAAGTTGGCATCGCAGAGGTGGAACTAGCCTGGGCCCGCGTGTAAAAGTCGGGGTTATGGAGTTTAGCCCCGGGTTAAAGTCTAACCTCGAACTAAACTAGCTCTGGGGTTAAATTTTCTGTTTTTTGTTTTAAATCAGGAAGCAGCTCCTACATTCCAGCAAGATGCCTAAGCCGTTATAGAAGGATTTATTTCCTCCTTTCTTCGCCTCCTTTTTAATAATTATAATTTTGGTTTTTTTTTTGGTTTCTTTTGTCTGGGATAGGCCCGTAGCCTTGGGTTAGATTAACATGGACTTTTACATTTGGGCCCTGTTCAACGTACATTACGTGCACATTTCAGGATGGTGAACAAGAATCTTGCAGGTGAAGGGAGACAATCTAGTAACAGACAGCGCTATACAGATCTGTCACCATCAAGTCGATGTTATTGAGTTGCATTAACATGTCTGGCTTTTTGCATGAGCACAGCTGTTGACAAATTTCTCACGGATGCTACCCTATGCGTGACCCAGTGTTGAATGACGTGTACGAGATGTAACGGGGGAGCTGGCTTTGGGTCCAGAGCTGCCTGGATAGAATCCACAGTGGGATGGAATTTGGGACTTTTGTCATACCAAATTTGAGTCAGATTCACATGCAGATGGTTTACGGTGCCTGTCACGCCTTCCTGTACACAGTGCACAACACCAAGTGTGCATGGTAAAGATCCCATTCCATATGGGAGCGGATGCGGAATGGAAAAAACAATCTCAGACTCTGTGTGTGTGTGTGTGTGTGTGTGTGGGGTGGGGGGGGGGGGTTAAAGGGGCTGGTGTGCTTCATGCTTCATTATGGCAACATGCTCTTCCCAGGGGGAGCAATCTGAATTTTCCTTACCATGGTAGAAATATACAGCACAATACAGTGTTTCATCAACTTTTTTTTCTTCTTTTTTCCCCCAGAGATGCCCAGCAAACTCGAGACCACCAGCCTTCGCCTCACTCTACTCCCACGGAACTCTGCTCGCGCACGTTTATTACCTTCACCGACGACAAGATTTTCCAGGATGTGTTTCCCCAGAGAAAAAGAAAACAGCCGCAAAGACTGACATGCCCGGTAACGCGTCTGCCTGCTAAATACTTTGACCCCATCACACAAACTCCGTATGCAACAGCCCAGGCTTTCAAGTACATACGTGAAGCGTACGCTAAACAGTTGGAACAGGAACAAGTGAAGTGTGACTCCTCGCCTGCGGTCGCACAGCAGAGAAAGAGAGAAAAAGTGCAGTCAGGTGTGACAGTCGCAGAATGATTCAGCTGAATCCATCATGTGTAGGAATCATCATCAGTGATAGAAAGCGCAAGTTGTCTGGAACGATCGCAAACCAAGGTAGATAGTTTTACCGGTAGTCATGAAAATCCGATATAGTGCGTTTGCTGTTACACCTTACAGGGAATAGGTTTTGAAAAACTGATTTTGTGAATATATTTTGGAAAGAGATGGTTGAAAACTTGTGACCTAAGTCTTTCGTTTTTGCTTATTTACCAGTTCGAGTGGTATTCCTCCCAGGTCATGGGTGGAATCCATGGAAGGCTCAGAAGCTGGGACAATTTTAATGTATTCTGCATGATTATGGGAATGATGGTATGATGATGCCATGGAGGTCCGCGTAGTTTGGGACTGCCTGACACAGCTGCATTCTGTGCATCCTGTCAAACATCTAAGGCCTGGGAGCTTCGGCACCAGTGATTGTGGATGTGTTATCATCCGCATATCATGAGATATGTCATAACAAGGGAAGCAACCCCAAAGTCACACCTGTGAAAAGGGTGAGTCACCCCCATTTGACCCATAGCGCACATTCTCTTGGTTGGAGCCGACCTAGGTAGGCAAAATCGTGCTTGCCTCAGCAGGTCTCCTGGTCCACTGCATGGTTTGAAGTGCTGACCTGTGGAGACTGTGACCTTGTGATCTGACTTTTCATCAACCATGGATATTATTAAGCTGACCAGCTTGGTGTAAGTGAACTTTTGAACTGTCCAGTAAATGGCACCTAAAAATTAATAGTCATCTGTAAAAACAGAGTTTGAAATTTGTTTACCTCTGAAACAAGACAAAAGAATAGTTGCCGTAAACTGCTTACACACACACACACACACACACACACACACACACACACACACACACACACAAACTCTCAGGCGACATTAAGTCAGTGCTGGTGAGAGTTCCGCCCATCTGAGGTGGGAGAGCTGCTTTCTGTGGGTCCTCATCTTCAATTATTTGGATCGTGCGGTGATCCAGTGGTTGACTGGAAGGGCCGAGGTGGTGTTGGCGATGAAGAAGAGTAGCCTCACGTTAGTTCAACTTTATATAACGTACGCCTTGTTCAGAAACAGCAGGACATGTTTTAAACACGCCACCCACACACAATCACACAATCCCTGTACGGCTGGTTTGTGGGCGAGTATGTGTGTGTGCTTATGACGCCTATATGTTCAGCTTTGTACTGAAAACTTTCTTCCTTGAATCGGGTGCCACAGATGGCGTTGTATGTCATAAATCATGCATTTTAGGTTTGTGGGCAAGTGTGTGTGTGTGTGTGTGTGTGTATGTGTGTGCGTGCGTGCTTATGACGCCTTTATGTTCAGCTTTGTACTGAAAACTTTCTTCCTTGAATTGGGTGCCACAGATGGCGTTGTATGTCGTAAATCATGCATTTTAGGTTTGTGGGCGAGTGTGTGTGTGTGTGTGTGTGTGTGTGTGTATGGTTATGATGCCTGTATGTTCAGCTTTGTACTGAAAACTTTCTTCCTTGAATTGGGTGCCACAGATGACGCGTTGTGTGTGTGGTGTCTGTGTGAAAGTTATCTACTTTGGTTTGAAATTCAAGTGTTCGTGCTGTGTTCACATGTCTAGTTCAGCCTTAGTCCGGGCAACCCATGAGTGATTACTGAGAGGGGAAGCCCGGCCTAGTTCAGCCTGGAATGGATGATAAACATGGGGTGGTCGGTGGTCTAGCGGTTAAGCGACTTCATCACCAGAGCGAGAGGTCAGGTTCGAGTCCCCGCTCGGAGCAAATAATTGTTCCTTCTCGTACGTGGCACTGTTCATTTGAGCCGATCGTCGGGGGTTCTCTCCGGCTACTCCGGCTTCCTCCCCCTCTACTTTGGAAATGTTCAGCCCACATAATTTGAAAATAAATGCAATTCTAAATTCCAAAACTTGATAACTGAGCTGACACTTTGCACCACGTGATTGTAATTGTTCATGTCCAGTGTGTGAGAGAATGCGTGCGATTCCCGTGACATGTGAGCATGTGTTTTGGTTTCAGTTCGCGGCGCTTTGAGCCGATTCAAGAAATGGGTAACACACGTGTACAATACTCATTTATTATTATTAGACACTGTGTGCATGTGCGCTTGATGGAGAAGTCCAAGTTCTACATGTCATGCTCCTGTAAAGTATGCACTTGAATGCTGTGTGGAATAAAATGTCAAACTGCTACTACTGGACACGTTCTCTGTTGGAAGTAAAACCAGTATTTGTACAAGAACTAAAGACTGGGGGGGGGGGGGGGGGGGGGGGATACCATTTTGGGTTACCTTGATTAAGGTCAAGGTCACTAAAGCTGTCTGTCTGAAATTTAACATTGGCATTTTTTCAGAATCTACACCAGAGGCATCGGACTTTGCATAATACATGTAATAGACATTGATAATACCTTTGCTGACATGCTGGTATTCAGTGACCTTGAGTCAAGGTCAAGGCAATGCAAGGTATTTATGGAAAATTGTAAAATTGCCATTTTGTCTGAAACTATGTACACCAGCGATGTCTTGCTTGATGATAGACAGTGATTAGACCTTTACAAACATGCTCTTTTTTTTTTAAATGACCCTGACCGATTTCACAAGTGAGCCAAGGAGACTTTTGCCTCTCTGGTTTTCTGCACTTATCGGTGAAACCAATAATGCCCGAATCACTCCCCGCCGAAAAGGGACTGCACTCTGGAGTCTATGTGCATAGACTCCAGAGTGCAGTCCCTTTTCGGCGGGGCGTGAAAATGTGACTGCTTACACCCAGCGCCATTTTCAAAAATGGCGAATTTTTTTTTAGAAAAGCGAAGACTTGTGTCATATGAATCGATTTGAAACGAAGTCTTGAATATCCGACCACTTTTCGTTTGGGCAAAATCTTTGCCAGCGGACAATTATTGTTGCGCTTTGATGGCACTGTTTACGTGGTACACTGATCCAACAGGATGTGAGTAAACGGCAAGGGGGTTGCACTCTGACAGGCCAAGGTGTTGCACTCTGCAGGCAAGTATTATTGCACGGTGCAGACGATCACGTACCTGCCTTGTGGTGGAATAAGAGACGATTACAAAAGCATACACACCCGTGCTCTAGGACTGAATGTAATAATAGATCTGTCCATTCAGACAGAGACATGTTATGTATGTCTCTGATTCAGAAACACGCCTACTTTCACTCTGAAGACAGCCTGCCATCACTTGCGCCATTGAGGATCCCTCTGGGTTCAAAGCTGGTCAAGGCATCCCCGTACCGGGGGCCGTAACGTTAACACTAGGCCCCCGCAACCACGGCCAAGTCGGGCTAACCGAGACCGAGCCGAGATAAGTAATAGCTAAGAAGGAAAAATATTAAAATACTCGGTGACAAGGAAAGTGGACAGTTGCGAACAACTTTAAGGCCCCCGTGTTATTTCACAGTGTGCACAGAAGCGAGGAATTCTGTCAAATTCACCGGCACAGTGAATTTTTAGCATGGCTCGGAGATTATTGTGCGTGGGAGTGATTTCCCTTGAAAACAAAAGCAGACGTTTTTTCCCGGGGGAATTTCGGTCACACCTGTCAACAACATTGTCTCCTCCAAAACCAGGGTACGGTATTATTTTGTTATGCTAACAACATTATACAGCTTAGCGAGGCGTTTCCAAATAATTAAGTGCTCTTGAACATTATGCAGCGCGAAATTAACGTCTGCTGTAAAGGACGTTAAACACCCAAACACCCACGTACTTTCTCTTTCGTGTAGTTTACAAATAAAGCTGATGGCCACTAATGAGAATTGACTCGGAAAACTGATAATCGGTAGGCCTAGAGCATCAGAATCGGTTCCGAAAGCTGCCCTGCAAAGGTATACATACCAAAGGGAGAGAGAACAATTATATTATCATAACCAACTTGCTGCAATGATCCTATATACGAGGATCTTTGCTTGCTGTGAAGCTGATGAAAAGATGGCATTCTTTTAAGAGTATAATGATCCTGTGAACAGGCGATAATTAAGAAAGTCACTGTCAGCAGCTACGAAGGCACATCAGTTTAGAGATAGGTAGAAAATGCTATGTAGTAAGCAATGACTGAAGTTTAGACTCAATTAGCAAAGACGCACCAATTGACATAAAGGAATGACGTTACCGACGCCGGAGAGATAAAACTTGATGCAGCTACAAAGAAACTAACACCAGGGTACGGTATTATTTTGAAATGCTCACATTATACAGCTTAGCAAGGCGTTTCCAAATAATCAAGTGCTCTTGAACATTATGCAGCGCGGAATTAAAGTCTGCCGTAAAGAACGTTAAACACCCGAACACCCACCCCTCTGCTGTACGCCTGTACTTTATCTTTCACGTGGTTTACAAACAGCTGACAACGCTTTCTGAGAACGCTACAGGTATGACATATTGTCTTTGGCTTCGGGCATTAATAACAGAAAAGATGAACGTTGAGGCAGTTTCTTTGTAGCTGCATCAAGTTTTATCTCTCCCGCGCCGGCAATGTCTTTCCTATAGTGTCAGTTGGTTATGACCATTAAAATAAATAAATAAATAAATAAATTTCTCTCTCTCTCTCTTCTACTACTTATACCTTTGCAGGACATCTTTTAGAACCGGCTCTGATGCTGTACCGTTTATCAGTTTTCCGTTCTCAATAATGGTCATCAGCTTTATTTGTAAACTACACGAAAGAGAAAGTACGTGGGTGTTTGGGTGTTTAACGTCCTTTACAGCAGACGTTAATTTCGCGCTGCATAATGTTCAAGAGCACTTAATTATTTGGAAACGCCTCGCTAAGCTGTATAATGTTGTTAGCATAACAAAATAATACCGTACCCTGGTTTTGGAGGAGACAATGTTGTTGACAGGTGTGACCGAAATTCCCCCGGGAAAAAACGTCTGCTTTTGTTTTCAAGGGAAATCACTCCCACGCACAATAATCTCCGAGCCATGCTAAAAATTCACTGTGCCGGTGAATTTGACAGAATTCCTCGCTTCTGTGCACACTGTGAAATAACACGGGGGCCTTAAAGTTGTTCGCAACTGTCCACTTTCCTTGTCACCGAGTATTTTAATATTTTTCCTTCTTAGCTATTACTTATCTCGGCTCGGTCTCGGTTAGCCCGACTTGGCCGTGGTTGCGGGGGCCTAGTGTTAACGATTCGGCCCCCGGTACGGGGATGGGTCAAGGATGACATAGTGCGCGACCTTGTGTTTGAGAGCACCGAGACAATTTAGGCCCGTCACGGTAGCGCAGTGAGCGCCATTTCCCCACTGTGCACAGAGGTACTTTCCACTGAAAGACTCTGTGCCCCAGAGAGTGCTACGTGCACAGAGGTACTTTCCACTGAAAGACTCTGTGCCCCAGATAGAGTGCCCGAGTTATTCCGGGACTAGTAAGTTTCAACGAAAACATGGATCGGAACCAAAACGAACCTTGCGGCTGAAATAAAACGAAGATTTCAGCGAACGTACGGTCGTTATTTTCGGACATGCCGGTGACTTATCTGCACAGTCTGTCGATTACTGATGCGCTAAAGGCGATTTCCAACAGACCGAGCACACATTTATTGCTTCTACAGGTTGTTCCATTTGGCAAAACTTAAAAAATCGGAACACGGTGCAAGTTGTGTGAAAAATGGGAGCAAACGCTGGGCCATGGATTCGGACATGTGTGCATAACAACAGTCGTGAAGTTTTTTCAATTTCCACAAAGATAAAATGTTTTCCAAGAAATGAAGTTATCAGAATATTTTTCTAGTATCCTTCCCTTATTTTTTTGTAATACTTCAGTGGAAAGCCATGCAGTGATGTAATTTGCATCAGTGGACAAAGTCAGCTCAAGCATGGTCAGTCATCAGCCGAGAAAATCTGCGCCGTTTTTCACTTTCACAAGGCTCTAAAGGCTAAACCAGACTCTCAATCACACACATACTAACTTATGTATCTCTTTAATGTCTGTTTAAAGAGATATGACACACAGAACTTCAAAGGTGTGTGTCTGAATTGTTTTATTTCTTCACTGACAATGGAACACAGGGTGTGTAGAACGACCTTTTGTCACAGGCTCACATACATGTATTCACATGTACCATGCATTTCCCAACAGAGACAGAAAGGCGGATGGGGGGTGGGGGGGGGGGGGCAGAGTTAGAGAAACAAAGTCAAAGAGAGAAGGAGAAGAGACAGATGAACAAATACAGACAGACAGACAGACACACGCACACTCACACACACCGGCACACACACACCCACGAAGAGGACTTGGAACAGACAGCGAGAAAGGTAGACAGCCTGAAAGAGACAGTCGAGGTTTTTGAATGCAAGACAGACATACAGACCGACCCGCGCCGGTGCCCCGGGGAGGTGGGGGGTGAGGGGGGACAAGTGGAATGAGGGAGGACAGGTGGAATGAGAGAGAGAGAGAGATGAAATGAAATGAAACTAAACTTTATTGAAATGAAACTTTATTTGTCAACGGTAAAAGACATTGGTCCAGTGGTCCAGTCAGTTTTCATTCTTAAGAGAGAGAGAGAGAGAGAGACACACACACACACACACACTGACACACACACACACACACAGACAGAGGAGGGTCAAACAGACAAAGACTGACAGACAGACAGACAGACAGGCCAGGAAAGTAAGAATGACATACAGACAGACCGACAAGGGGGAGTGGGGGCTGGGGGGCGAGAGTCAGAGGAGGAGGGGGAGTAACAAATTGAGTAAGAGAGAGAGAGTAAAACAGACAGAAAGACAGACAAATATAGACGGACAGACATAGTGACAGATACAGTTAGACAGGAGGGGTAAGGGGGGGGGGGGGGGCATGGAAAGAGAGCACTTTTCATACTGCCAGCTACACAAAACAGCAGGAAAACAACAGCTATGATAAAGACAAATAAAACCAATATTTATACGATCAGGTTACACAATACATCAGGAAAACAACAGTTATGGATCAGACAAATACAACCAATATGTATCAGTTATGGATCAGACAAATACAACCAATATGTATCAGTTATGAATCAGACAAATAAAACCAATATTTATCAGTAATGGATCAGACAAAAACTACAAATATTTATCAGTTATGGGACAGACAAATACTTCCCGTCTTCATCATACAGCTGGCCTGGTACTGCCCCAGTCACGTGATCCATAAACACCGCTAGATGCATATTCACAATGAAGCAAGCTTCAAAGATTCAAAGATTTTATTCCTTTCTCCCCATTTGGGGTATGGAGGTATGTCAATTAATGCATCATACATCATTCACATACGTACAGAATTACAAAAACACATGTAGGACGGAAGAAATCACAACAGTCCAAACTGCACATCGCATATGTTACAAAAGAACCAACAAAAACAATAGTGCACGTGTGTGAGGTGAAACATGTCAACATAGTTACAAACTTATCTACATACAAAGATTATAGATATATACGTTAGCGAGTCGACTATATACGGCAGCGCTAGCTTTTATGAAAAAAACTATTAACTCCATCGTGACCGGAGGACCTTTTGTTTTTCATCTGACTGATGGATTTGCCAACATCAAATACAGTCAGAAAGGGAACAGTATAATTATTATCAGGATCTAACTTCCGATCACAAAACATTTGTAATTTTTCAGACACACGCGGCAAGGGAGTGTCCGTGACAACATTGTTTAACAATTTGTCAGCTGTGGAAAGGAAATGGTTGTTGAATGCGTCAGCTGCAATGGAACTACGTGAGCTAGTGTGTTTAGGCTTTGTAAGTGAATGTAACGCGCGCCAGACAGATATGACGTCTTTTTTTGTTTTCCATGAGGCGATGAAACTGCATCTTTTTAGCTTCTAAAACTAGATGTTTAACGCGATTACGTTGTTTCCAAAAAGCGGGGAAATCTTTGCTGCGTTTGAGCTCGTCTCTAATGGCCATGGCATCTGTTATTTCCTTTGTCAGCCATTTTGGGGTGTGAGGATGTTTGACTCTCTTTTCACCCCATGGCGCGTGCCTGTCAAGTACCCCGAGGAACAATCTGTACCACTCAGCTGGAGCGTCATCAGGGTCACTGTGTTGGTAAATGGAATGAAAGGGAGTTTCATTCAATTCCGCTAGGAAAGCATCCTTACTGAAGTGTTTAAGTGACCTGTAGCGGATGGAAGTGTGTTGATGCTTGTGGGTTTGTTTGTCAACCTTCAAGGCCCAGCTACAGCACACTGGATAGTGGTCGCTAATTGCTATTTCAGGCACATGCGTACTGGAAACTTTCGCCTTATTAGAGGTATATAATATGGTCTATGAGAGTAGCAGACGTTTCCGTCACCCTAGTAGGAGAGGTTACAAGCTGCTTGAGGCCTAATAGGGTTAGAGTGGAGTTCCATGCGGGGTTTGATGAAAACAAACTTTGTTGATATTAAAGTCTCCTAGAATTAAAACATCATTTTTACATTGATTAACTTTATCGAGCATTTGCATGAAGTCATCATACCAATCGAAACTGGCAGAAGGGTTTCGATAAACAAAGCCCACTAAGAGAGGGGCAGATTTACTGGCCTTGACTTCAACCCAGACACTTTCCACAAACTTGGACTCAAGGTCAACTCTTCTACGGGTGAAGTGTGAAACAGAGTCGTGAACATATACGGCAATACCTGTCTGCTGTGGAAGCTTCGGGTCACGCCTTAATACCGAAAAACCGGGAACAGATATGGAAGCATCACTTACATTGTCATTTAAACGTGACTCCGTCAGGCCAAATATGTGGAAAGGAGTGGGTTGGGTCAAGAGAACACAGATATCAGGCACCTTGTTGAGTAAATGGTAGACATTAAGGTGCCCAAAATGTAACTGGGTTTTGTTAACGGACGAGGAAGACATCATAATAAAACTGAAAGCGTAAATCCCAAAAGAAAATCAAGAGATAAACCAATGAATGAACAGCTACTTAAAGATAATAATCTAAACAAAACTTGAAGTTATTGTCAATATAGTTCTTGACAATGACACAACGCGCAGTGATGAGAACACAGTCAGTCGCACAGTTCGTAGCTCAGTAGCATACGGGCTACACACGCTTTGTTTCGCGCAGAAGATACGCACAACACAATAACGTAAATCAAAATGTAAGGTAAACGGAAAAATGGAACATACTTGGGTAGAGCTAAAAAGGAAGCTAGGATCTAGGGAAAAGAAATCAAAACGTAGAAAAGGCACTACACCGGCAGTTTGAAAACAGTCCAAATGTACGAATATATGCACCACTATAATAGAGTCGTCCACTTGTCAATCAAACTCCGCTCACGTGGGGGCCCCTTAGCCAATCGGCGCGCTGCACACCACGTGGGTTTTGCTTCTCGCTCGAGGCCCGGCAAGCGAGGCTGTTTTGCCGGGTCCGACAACGGTACTTCCATATGACTATCATGTCCGCAATAATAAAGCCTGGCAAGCACTGTTGTTATGAGGAATGTAAATCACACTCCAGATATGCTGATAGATTTCCGGACGTGAATTTTTTCCCTTTCCAAAACCTTTTTCGCGTCTGGAGGACGCCGCAAAGGAATGGGTAAAAGCGTGCGGTCACAGTCGAGATTAACTGACAGTGGAGAGGATTACCAAACATAACTACGTGTGCTCCAACGTAACTGAAATATTAAAAAGTTTGATTGGTAGCATTCGCCTGTAGTGTGGTAGTACCAATCATGTGCGTGTGCATGCATGGTGCCTTCGGCCAGCGATGGCTCTACACAAGAGGCAGTGTCTTAAGTACGTGTGTCAGCAAGCGGCATTCACACAAATCACAGAGTACACATCTAGTACACACCTCGGTTCTGTGGCAGGTTGGGGTCGTGTTTGCACTCAACTCGTGCTAGTGCTCAGATAAGTGAAAGTCGGTTGTGTGAAAGTCGGTTGTGTTATTGTGCACTACAATGTTATTTTCAGTCGCAATTATTTTTAAAAAAACGTTTTTGTTTCTTTTTGATTGACAGTTGATGTCACTGACAGGAAACAGTTACGATGTGGCGGCCTACCAACTGGAAATTTCTTTTTTTTTTTATTGAACTTCTTTTTCCACACACACCGGCTCGTACGTCAAACATAGAGTAGGGTACATACGTATACATACTGTGACATAAACACACATTCATGTACATCATATGCGTTCATAACCAGCCATGATTTTACTCATAAAAAAAATATCTATGAAAAATGTGTGTGCATTTTTATGTGGAAAGAGAGAGAGAGAGAAAGAGAGGGGGGGGGAGAGGGACAGAGAGAGGGAGAGAGAGAGAGTGCATGTGTGGTTGATATTTATACTGGTACGTAACAGAGTAAATTATATTCGCAATACAGATAGGGTGGGGTTTTTTTAGTTTTTTCTTTCACAGTAGTGGTAAGTACCTACACCAGCGGGCTCGAAATTCTCCATAACTGATTCTCAGTCGAGCAGCATATTTCTCAATATTATATCTACATCTAAGCAGTTCTATAAATGGGTACATAGCAGGTGATGTCTTGTTACATCTGCAGGAATATATATAAAATTTTGCAAGTAGCAATATAAGATCAAAAGTACAGTCTGATTTGAAGTTGACATCACATCCAAACAAAACAATATTTTCTGTGAGATGCAATGAAATATTTTCACAATTTAAGTTAAGTTCATTTTGGAATGTATTCCAAAAGAACTGTACCTTTGGGCATCCCCAAAAAATGTGTTGAATATTTTCTTTCCCTTCAGAGCAAAAAGTACATTTATCTGTGTCGTTGATGCCCATTTTTTGTAACACAACATTTGTACCGAGTATTCGATGTAATATTCTGGTTTGAAACCATTTTAATTTAATATCCGGTATTTTTTGTATTTTTTGGAAAACCTGAGGCCATACAACCTCCTTTGATAATCTTTGTTCCCATTTCCCAACACAGTTCGGGTATAAAAGACTTTTGTTCAATATATCATAGAAGAACCGGCCTCCTTTGGAAGACTGCAAAATAACTTGTATCAACTTCGTTGGCTGTACACCGGAGTTAAAGTCTATGACCTGGATACCGGCATACTTCATATACTTTCTAATTGCCTTTAAGCATCCAGCATAAGTCACAAAATTTGTAAAACATCCATATTTCCTAGTGAATTCTCTATAACTTAAGAACGTTCCATCACTCTCCAGGAGGTGACCGATACAATGTATATTATTATTCATCCATTTCTTAAAATATATGGAACAATTCCCTAATTTCAAATGATTATTGTAGAATAAGGGTTCCACGACAAATTCTGCTGCAGATTTTATTTCAAGCTTGTTTCCAAAATCATTGTATGCCCTTAGGCAGTCCCTCCAGAATTTGTTTAGTCCCGAACGATTGATAGGTAAATTTGAGCCAAGTTTGTCAATTGATATTGAAAGAGGGTATGATGAATGTAAAAGTGTCTTCCACTTATGTTCTGTACAAAGTAGCTTTCTGATCCATGTTAACTTTAGGGCCTTCATCTGCTTTTGGATATCCGGAATCTGCATACCCCCTTCCAAGACATTCTTTGTTGAGTTCTTTCGACTAATTTTGTCCCTCTGCTTGTTCCAAACAAAGTAGAAAGCTGACTCTTGTAGTTCCTGAGTGTACCCATCTGGTGGGTTAGGCAAAAGTAACCAAAGATGTGTAATTTTTGAAAGAATAAGTGCTTTAAGAACAGCTACTCGACCAAGTGGTGTAATTTGCCTTTTCAACCATGTTTTGTACATTTTTTTAATTTCTAAGAATTTTTCTGTGTAATTTATTTCTTCACATTTTTTCAAATCATTTGTAAACCAAATGCCCAGTATTTTGAACCTGTCTGGGTTCCAGTCCATCTGAAGATGAGGCATATATTTCAGAGGTGAGTTCCGCCTACTGCCGAGCCAGACTGCTAGCGTTTTTCCCGTATTTAATCTGAGACCTGAAAATTGCCCAAAATATTCTACCATATGTATAGATTCTTCAAAGGATCTCTTGTCCCCTTCTAACAACATTTCTGTGTCATCTGCATACTGTAGTATTTTAGTTTCTGTAGTACCTATTTGTATCCCTTTAATGAACTTATTTTGTCGAATCATAATTGCTAATATTTCTACACACATCACGAAAATGTACGGCGAAACGGGGTCCCCCTGTCGGCAGCCTCTTTGTATGGGAAACCAGTTTGTAAGACAACCATTCACAGACACGGTAGACTTTATTCTACTATAAAAAGTTTGAATCCACTGACAAAATTCTGGTCCGCACCCGAAGGCCTGTAATACCTTCAGCATATATCCCAAATCCACACTATCGAATGCCTTCTCAAAGTCTAGACATAGTAACAAACCAGGTTTATTGTCTTTTATTAAATAATACATAGTGTCATATATCATACGGACATTATCTCCTAAGTATCGACGCGGTACAAAACCGCACTGATCTTCGCTAATAATTGAGGACAGTACACCTTTTAATCTATTAGCTAGGCAACTGGACCCAATTTTGTAAACTACATTCAGGAGTGAGATGGGTCGCCAATTCTTAATAAGCTCTTTTTGTTTATCAGCTTTCGGAATACATATAATAATTCCCTCTTTCTGCGTTGACGATAGTTCTCTTCTGCTATATCCTTCATTAAGGGATCTGACCACAAAAGGTCCTATCTGTAACCAGAAAAACTTAAAAAATTCTGCTGTGAATCCGTCACTGCCTGGGCTTTTGTCATTTTTCATTTGTTTAAGCGCTAATCCTGCCTCGTCTAGTGTAATCATACCTTCTAATGACTGTCTTTCCTCCTCTGTAAATCTGGGAATTTCTTCTACTAAATCTGAAATAACACAGTTTTCTACCTGTCTATGAGAATATAAATGTTCATAAAAAGACCCCACCTCTTTAACAATTTCCTCATTTTTTGTTAATTCAGCCCCATTACCATTGACAATTTTTTAACATCTGTTTGTTTATATAATTTCGTTTCTCTAATCCGCAAAAGTATTTTGTAATTCTTTCTCCTTCTGCCACCCATCTCGCTCTAGACCGTAATAACACACCTTTCATTCTTTTTTCTCTTATTTTTTGAAGATCGTCTTTATATGTTTTAAGTTGCAATTTTTCTTCCTCTGAGGGCACATTTGTTTCCTCCAGCCTCTCTATCTTTTTATTAAGATCCTCCTCCATGTGTGAGTCATTCCTTTTTTTCATTACAGCATAGGAGATTGTTTTTGATCTTATCTTCATCAGCAGTGTATCCAGGAATGTTTGATCTGATATAGTGAAATTAATTTCTTGCTTGGGGATCTTCAGTATTTTCGCTGGATGGTATGGAAGGGCTGCATACTCTTTAATAAAACTATCAATGACGCCATTTACCTCAGCCACATAACTTTCATCCCTTAGAAGTGAGGAATTAAATTTCCAGAGTGTTTTTTCTTTTTGTTTCTGTACCATATTGTAAAGTAATTAGTATCAAAGAATGATCAGTCCTATAACCAGGCAGGATGTCAGCATCTATCACTTGAGTGCATAATAATTCTGAAATCAGAAAAAAGTCAAGTCGACTCTGCTTGTTAGGTCTATTTCTTCGCCAAGTGTAGCGCCTCAATTCGGGATTTAGCTCCCGCCATATGTCTAACAAGTCTAGACTGTCCATTAAGTGTTCGATCTGCTGTGTAGATTTTGGGTTGTTGTGATGTTTGTAATTGTAACAGTCCAAGGAGTAATTTAAAACAGCATTCCAATCACCGCCAATAATAACATTTTCAAAGCCAACTTCTTGAATGCTTTCTTGTAAGTCTAGGTAGAAATCCGTATTATCAGCATTTGGGCCATACAGATTTACCAACAGTAATTCCTTATCCATTGCTTTAATAGATACCAAAATATAATTGCCTGATGTATCCTTATAAGTTTTTCTCAATTCAAACTCAAAGTTATTGTTAAATAGAATAGCAACGCCACGTGCATTTGATCTGAATGAAGAAAAACAGCATTTGTAGCCCCACTCTGCTCTAATATAACTTTCTAATTCTGGAGTGAAATGTGTGTCTTGTAAAAAGTACACAGAGTAGGCTTTTCCTCTCAAGTAGTGAAAAACATCCCTCCTTTTTTGTGCATCATTTAGTCCTTGACAATTCATAGAGGCTATGGTGATTTTTGTACTAGACGACATATTTTCGGGAATATATAATTACTTTTACAATGTCGATATCACTAGTCGTTACATCTGTGACAAGAAGACAGTATACATGTACACAGATTCTAATACTACTACATGTAGCAGACGATAACCCACCAACAAAGCTAGAAAGAAAGGTAGCGACTTTTGGTTTGGTACACTCCACACATACACCCACTGAGAGAAAAGGGTATTTACACATAAGTTCAAAGAAGATAGACAGAAGAAAGTAAGGGAAAAACATCATTTTGGAAAAAACACCGCTCTGGTTCAGTGGCCTACCTTTTGCAAGATGGTTTCAGTCTGCTGAAAGTGCAAGCACTAGACGGTCATAGTCACTGACCCCAAACGTACACATGACAGCGGGACCAGGTACTCCACAAACACGAAGTGCACAAAGGAATCTCCCACCATCATCCTATTTCCACCCCAGGCATGTACATAGACGCTACAAAGTGCCAACTCGTGTGGCGACGCATCAAACAAAAAAGTACAGCGTGCTCCGACATCGTGGCCTGACACAGTTACAAGGTTACGCGTTGCGCATGCCTGTGACCCTGACGGGCTTCAAACCACTCGATAAACATGACCCAAAAAAAAAGGAGCACGGGGGAAAAAATTACAATCCAAAAACGGTTTGTTTACATTGTGTTAACAAGCAGACCGAAACAATTCTGTTTCATCTACAATATAACTCAAATACAAGTGGTACAGTTTTGAAAGCAAAATATGCACATACCATCAGATGCGCATCGTGGGGCACAGACATGTAGATAGGGGAGGTCAGGAGTTGACCTCGCTGTACATAAACACAAGCACGTGGGTACCCATTCCCATGGTGAGCCTGAGAAAACAGTTGAGTACTTACTACACGTGCGCGTTGAATTGAAAGACACGCAGATTTATGAAATAAAGTCATGAGATGGAGTCGAACTGTTTATAGTCGCACTGACTCTGTAACCGTATCATCATCCCAGTCGCTTGCGGCGAACGCTGCGGTACGCATACCTCCACGACCGCGCTGATAAGCGTAGGGGCGACGACCGTATCTCGGCTGGTGGAGAGGAGTTGAGGTGACCGTCAGTTTAAGCAAGTCTGTCGGTGATTTGACCCCTATCACTTTGCGGTTTGCGGCTTCTCGTACAAAGATTTTCCCGTTCCAAACCCAGGCATCCTCTACACCCTCATGCTGACGACACCGCATCAGCAAGGAGTAGCGTGCTTGTGTAAGGTCCTCGGCGATAACTATCCTACTGTTTTTCAGTTTACGCCTGTTTCTGATCACTGCTTGAGTACATTTCCTGGAAACAAAACGTACGATAATCGGACGCGGTCCTTTGTCCTTCTCCCCTTCACTGTCACTGTCCATATCTCCCCGATCTCTTTGTTGTTTCCTTCCCAGTCTGTGTGCAGCGTCGATATCATTCGGACCGATGTTTCTCAGGCCTAGCTTGTCGTTGATAATTTTGAGCACCTTTGCTTCGCACTCGTCTGAAGACTCCCTGTCTCCCTCCTGGATACCATACACTCTGATGTTGTTGCGGCGGCCGTATTGTTCTAGTTCTTCATTGTTCTTCTTAGCCGCTGCCGCTACCGCTTTTGCCTCCTCTGCAACTCTCTTCCCCTCCGCGAGTTCTGCTTTACACTTATCAAGTTCTTTTTTCAGCGAGTCATTCTCTTGTCTGAGTTCGAACAGTGTACCTGCAAACGTTTTCACTTCGGTGCTAATATTCTCCAGTGAACTCACGACTTCTTGGAGCTTTTTCCACACATCAATGATGGAGATGTTCTTTTCAGCGTCGGCACTAGCACCAGTTAGCTCGCCTGCCGATGTCAATTGTCCTTGATTACTTTCTGCCATGACGAAAGTTGATGTAGACGCTCTCCTTGTCACTGGAAAATGTTCTAGTATGTTGGCGACAGCTTCAGCTGTAGCATGCTCACCTGCTGGTACACTTTTTGATCTCTTCGGGCGATTTGGCACAGTCTGTTTCACGAACGTTTTGTTTGCTGTCGTTGAGGTAGAGTCCACGCTTTGCTCTTCACTCGAGTGCTGCGACGGTTTACGCTTGACTGATTTTCTTGTCATGTCACTGGCTGACCGGCTCACGCATGGCGAACACTGACTAGCTGTGAGATTTCACTTGCACTGAGTTCACCGATCCCCAGCTTTCATCCTCAAATTTCTGGCGAAGCACTAGACACTGTTAGACCATCTTTTGCAAAAACGTAGGCAGAGGCACCAGCAATTACATGGTATAATTTTTGGACCCGTACTCTGGCCAATTATCCAGTAATTAATCCAAATTGGTCGGAGCTCCAATAAGGTCGTGCGTACTGGTGCCTTGAACAGTGCTCACCAACTGGAAATTTCTTATTCTGCCAATTCGACGTCAAGTTCAACATGGATTCTGTGTGATGCTATCATGTTTGTCAGCTGTACATCAAAAGTCAAAATTAAAGTCGCCGTGTCTCTCTCTCAATCTCAAGCAAGATCTAATGAGCCTTTCGGCCACTGCGGACCGACTCTTCCTCATCGATCGGTAGCATTTTGCCTTAACTACAACTTCTTTTTCACTTGGCAAGTGAAATGAAATTGTGTGAATGTACCCCTGCACGAAAAACTGACAACCTCTTCGTCGGGACCGCGCTGTAGTTTTCTCTTTTAGCGAATTTAGACACAAGTCTGGTAGTACACCAAGCGATGTGGAAGCCATGTTGCTACGTACGTGAGGCCAGCGCTTGCCGGAGTAGGGGAAAAGGGGCGGGGCTTAAGTCCGCGCGGGGCAAAAATGGACTCTATATCCGCAGTGGTCAGCTGAAAGTCACACGCGACGAGAAGCACCTCTGAACAGTCGCACACCAATGTAAACAGCCGTATTCACAGCGCACAGTCCGCCAACAGTTCGATAACAGCATATATATGATAACAATGAATGTAATTAACACACACGAAGAGGGTTCTGAAGGTGTCCCCATTGTTGTACGTGCGGTGGGGGAGCCTGTGGCGCCATGTACGGGTGAAATTGTGCTACAGCCTGGGGGTAGTGAAACAGGGGGGCAGGGATGGGATAATCCTGCCACTGGATAGGAGACTGAAGGTAGCCTGAATGGACGGTGTATGGCTGCCAGGGTTGTGATGAAGACTGCTGTGTAGCAGACGCTGGCGGCGCAAGGGACTGTTGTTGTTGCTGCTGTTGGCAGGAGACTGTATCCCGGCCTGTGATAGGTCTGCACCCGGAGTCTGAGGAAGAGGGCACAGAGGGGTCTGCTCGATTTATGACGACGCTGGCAAATGAGCGGTCACTGGCGACCAGAGGGTGCGGACTGCCGGCGTCAGTGACCCGGGAATGGTGGGGGCCGGTCGCCTCCTCGCCAGGTAACCCCGCACGCTTGATGTTTGCCGCCAGTCTGGCCATGCCCTTGTAGCTGGGATGAACTGGGTCATTCCTGTCCGTGCAACAGCACGTAGCGTATGTACAGTGCATTGCGCCAGCTCTTTAGTACGTACACGGCGTTGTTACCGGTGCACGAGAATCTGGTTTGGGTCCAACCGTCGATTGTGTCTCTCAGGGTAGGATCATCATCACTGGGAGGGTTCACTTGGGTAGACGGCTGCAGCTGGTTCTCCATTGTGTTTTGAAAGCGTGAAATCTTAAGAGGCACTGGGAAAGGGCACACAACTTACGTCACAATTACCAGACAGCGTCATTTGTCAGTGTGTAGATGAGGGTGGGACCCCTGTACATGGACATGTACACCCTCTGCAGGCAAAACATGTTGACAACGGATCGGGGATAAAGTCTGTACTGGAGACCCCAAGTCCAGCCTGGTGAACATAACGTGGCGTAACCGTATCCGACTTAGCAGCGCTAAGCAAACACAGCACTGGCGGGAGCGACACCCTCCTTGCGTAACCAAGTGGGGCTGAGCGGAGGGGATTGGCACCATTACGTCACAAGCACAGCTGCAGCGTGGAGGTTGAATGATACCCACGCCGGTTCACAAGAAAAAGTTTAGATGCATACAAAACAAAATCCGTTAATTACTCACTCGCATTTGAGAAATATGCTTCAAAATGTTCACAGTCCGTTGCATGGAACATTAATTTATATATCCGCCTGCCAAAAAGCAGAACACACAGAAATGTAGAGTAGGCACAAGAGTCCAAAACTGCACGAGCGATGTGAAGCGTGGCCTCCCTCAGAGAGAGAGAGAGGGAGAGAGCCAAAGGGAGACCAGCAGATGAAAGGCGTACAGCAGCATTCAAAAAAAGTTGTAGAATATTTCAAAGAGTTTGATGATGAGCAAATCACACTCACTGATCTGTGCACAAAAATGGAAGACTATCTAGATTCAGGCACTCAGGCATACACAAAAAAAACACATGAGACAGAAATTGGAAAGTCACTTTGGAGACGAGATCATGATCACTTGCATCAAAGGAAAACGGAATGTAGTCACATTCCGGTCAGTAGCAGAGAAAATTTTGAAGCAATTTGCAGAATCTAAACAAGAAACAGACAGTGAGAAAGAATTCAAAACTGCATCAAAACTTATTTTGTCAGACATAAAAACTATTGACACGTCAAAGGCAGAATATCCATCAGCAACAGAAATTTCAGACATATCAAAGAATATTCAACAGTTACCAGCATCACTTGTCATTTTTGCCTCCCTTGTGTAACAATGGGAGTCTATGTATTAACCCTCCGTCGTCTGTCTGTGTGTGTGTGTGTGTGTGTGTGTGTGTGTGTGTGTGTGTGTGTCCAGAAAACTTTAACGTTGTCATTTCTCAGAATCTACAAACAGCAGAGGCACCAAACTTGGCATGCTGATAGACAACCACAAGACCTTTCAAAACATATCATTTTGAATGACCTTGACACAAGGTCAAGGTCACTAAAGCTCTCTGTTTGAAAATTTTACATTGGCATTTTCTCGTAATCTACAAACACCAGAGGTTGTAAACTTTGCATGATGATAGACATTGAGGAACTTTATAGGTATACATGTAGTCAATGGCCTTGTGTCAAGGTCAAGGCCATGCAAGCAGTTTTTTGGAAACTTTAACCTTGGCATTTTGTCCAAAACAACAAACAGTAGAGGCACCAAACAAGGCATGATGATAGACAGCATTGAGACGTACCTTTCTGAATGACCTTGACTGAAGGTCAAGGTCATTAAAGCTGTCTGTTATGAATTTTAACATGATCGTTTTCAGGGGAACTACAAATACTAGAGGCATCGAACTTGGCATGTTGATAGACATTGATGAGATCTCATTTGAATGACCTTGACCAAAGGTCAAGGCCATACAAACTGTTTCGGGGAAAATTGTAATATTGCCAGGGACTCAGAGTGCCAGAGACACTTTACTTGGCATGATCATGGATAGTGATAAGAGCTTTACAAACATACTCTTGTGAATGACCTTGACCTGTGTCACAAGGGAGCCATGGAGGCTTCTGCCTCTCTAGTTCTAAAAACACTGCTGGAAGGAAAGAAAGATCCGTATTTGAAAATCGCCTCCCTTGGTCAAGCCCTAATGCAAGCAGCACGCCCAAATGTGCTTATTCTACCACTACAGCTTGACCTTGGCGTTTCCTTGCACCATGCTACTGGCTCAAGGCACATTGTTGATCAGCTCCACAGGCTTGGGTTTTCTTTATCCTACAATGAGGTGAAGCTGTTTGAAATGTGTGCCGCAGTGCAGCAAGGTACAGATCTGGTCGGTGTCAATCATAAAACCAGTTGGATCCAATTTCCCGCCGACAATGTGGATCATACAATCAGGACACTGGATGAAACTGGCACTTTTCACGGCATGGGCATCCTTGGCGCAGCAACTCCTGGCACCAAAGAATGCAGAGCGGTTCGTCGAGATACCAGCGTGACCCTAGACAGAATTTCTGCACTTGGAAGAGTACCAGTTCACTTCTACAATCCTTCTTCAGTGGACTTGTCCCTCGTGTATGAAATTCTGCAAGACTTTGCTGTTGAAGATCGTACCAGGAAACTGGACCTGCTGTGGAAAGTGTCCTGGCCTCTGCGCTCCCCACGTCTCGGCTGGTCAGGAATGATGCAGACCATCTGTAGTGGAGCCTATCCTGGCAAGAGCTTCACGTTCTTGCCCATGATAGACATAGATCCCACCAATATGAGCTGCATCTTCTCCACTCTGCACTTCGTTTCATCCATGGCCAGCCGGTATGACTGCACACCTGTCCTGACCTTTGACCAGCCATTGTGGTGGAAATCCACCATGATCATTGACGGAGAACCACCTAACAGTCCCCTGCGCTCAATTGTTCTTCGTCTGGGAGGCTTTCATTGTCAGATGAGTTTCCTCGGATGCATTGGAAGGCTCATGGCAGGCTCTGGTCTGGAACAGGTGCTTGAGGTAGAATTTGCTTCAAATTCAGTCGTCCATATGCTGAGTGGGAAGTCTGTATCAAGAGCGGTTCGAGGCCATTTCCTCGTTGACGCTGTCCTTAATGCCATGGTCACATCCATTGCCTTCAACATCCCCCTGAAGACCTGTAGCCTCACAGATGCTGAGGATATAGACAGTGAAGCAGGAATTGGAGGAAGTTCATCATCTCCTGCATTTCTCCCTGATGAAACTCCAACGGTCCTATCCCTGCACCAACAACAGGATGAAGCCACTACCTCTGCGGAAGTACAAAACACTGCTGACTGTACTCAAGACCATTCAGCGCTCCCTGCTGTCCTGCGTGTATTTGACAGCACCATAAGCAAGGAAACAGCTACTGAAGAGATCAACGAGAAGGCAAATAAGGACCTAGATGTGGTGGAGAATCAACTCCTCATGACAAAATCTCAGCTACAAAGTCGCACATCGCACTTATGGCTGCAGTATATGTCAATGGTTGATATTCTACGACAGTTTTTGAAGGCAGAGAGGACAGGCAACTGGATGCTGCATCTTCATGAGAATGCTCCCCTTCTTCGCAGCAGCAGGCCACTCCCAGTACACCAAGTCAGTTCACAGGCTATGTATAACTGTGCATTTCAGCGGTCGAAAAGGCGAATGTCAATATATTTTCGTAATTATTTACCATCCCATGCTTCTAATAACCATTGAAATTCGTCTAACGCATGTCCACACCTTTCGAACGAGGTGCTACATGGATACATTCGGTTGACTCTACCGAAAACGGTGGAAACCGGATACGCGATGACGTCATATGACGTCATTAAGTACCCGACGGACACTTTGATCATTCTACTTTTTGGATATGTTAAACATGGACTATATTCGGACTTATTCCACATAAATTACTTACTATTGCAATTAGTTCCTAACTTAGAAAATTTTGAGCGTTTACAGACTACACTAAATATGTCAACACGAATTATTATTTTTTTCGTGGGGGTGTCACTGAGCGACAACGACGACAACGGAGAAAACAAAAAACCGGTACGACGGAAAAGTGGCGACGATGGCGGGGCAAATAGAAGGAACATAAAGAGGAAAATAACAAAGGAGAATGGAAATATTAACATCATGTAAAGAAAGTGGCCGTTAAAGGTCGTTGTCGGTGTCCGTGTTGGTGGTAGTAACGGAGGAGGCGGGGGAGGAGAAAGAGAAGGGGGAGGTGGGGAGTAGGGGGAAGAAGTGTCGGTTATGTTGTCGTCGTTGTTGTAGTGGTGGTTGTCGGTGTCGGTGGTGGTGCGGTGGTGGTTGTCGCGGGTGTGGACGGCGTGTGGTCATCGTCGTCGGTGTGAGCGTCGTCGTCAGTGTGGTGGTGTGTGGAGTCAGGGGATGGAGGATTAGGACACTTTACCCAGATAAGTTGTGATGTAGTACGGGACATTGCCCAGAGTCGGCCCCAGTATGAATCACCACCACCATACTGTGATGTCGACATCCACACAACAACCTTCCGTTCCAGTCCCTGCACACAGTCACACTCTGTTGCTATAATACAATCTGGACCTGCCATGCTACCCACCTCACCCACACCCTCATTATCATCCCTCCCAACCACCCGCACCGGCACTCCAGCCTGACGGAGGTTATGGTGGTGGTGGTGGTGGTGGGTTGACGGGCGGGTTGTAGTGGACACCACGATGATGGTAAGTAAGGATGGTGCGGTTGTCGTTGTTGTAGTGTCAGTCTTACCTCAGTATCTGTCAGCTGCATTCTCTACTTATCAGCCCTTCCGCAGACTGCGATCCTCTGATGAAAAACTTCTCAAAGTTCCTCTGCGAAATATGAAAACTACCGGCGAACGCGCGTTCAGCTACCTCGCCCCGACAATCTGGAACTCACTGCCTTCTGCCCTCCGTGATGTCCCCACACTGTCAGCCTTTAAGTCACAGCTCAAAACATACCTGTTCCGCCAGGCCTTTCCATAGATAACTGGGTCCCTCTGTCCATGTTCATGTGTGTGTGTGTGTGTGTGTGTGTGTGTGTGCTCTGAGTCTGCTTTCAGAGTCGGGCGCCTTATAAATATGATGTATTATTATTATTATTATTGTAGTGAAAATTCAGAACTGAGCTAAAATTTTAAACAGTGCGTTGGTTAGATCTAAATCATACACATCACATACAACGACGAACGCAACAACGACAACGCCGACACTTTCACCATCACAAACAGCAACAACACTCCTCCAGGAAATCATGTGTATGCTCCCCCATCCACCTACCGAACCCCCACCCCTTTATCCAAGAAGAAAACAATTTCTAAATCTACAAGATTATCTCCCCTGACACAATTTACCTCCCCTATTTATCTATTCTATACACACTCGATGAACGGGTGAATCAAAACATATCATTTTGATTACCGGGCGAGGTCGTTGTAGCGGTGCTGATGGAGGACGTTGTTGTGGTAGTTGTAGTAGTGGAAGTGTTGCCTTGTCCTGCAACAAATTACAGGTATATTATTCTCTCTCTCTCTCTCTCTCTCTCTCTCTCTCTCACACACACACACACACACACACACACACACACACACACACACACACACACACACACACACATGCAGACATACTTACCGACGTGTAACACCTGTGTCAGGATCCTCCCCACCTCCCGGCCGCACGCCTCACAGTCATATGTATGCTCCTCCTCGTGCCCGGGTCCCTGGTGGGTCACAGTGATGACGGGCGGTCCGTCAGCTGGCAGGGGAGCCGTTGGTGTTGTGTAGTCGGGGACAAGTCCTCTCTTAATGTAGTCTGCCTCCGCCACCTTCCGCACAATGCACGGGGGGAAGCGAAAGGGAGTTGTCATCGTGTGAACGTGATTCTGTAGACATGAGGGTGCGTGGCCAGGCTGTAGGCTTGTCGCCCACAGCCTGACGTGCTTCTTGTTGTTGACTAGCGCTCGGTACAGGACATCCAGTTGTTTACTGTTACAGAGAATAGAGAAGACGGTTAGTGGGATGACGTCAACCATGAGAGAGAGAGAGAGAGTTATCTCCCAGTCCATAACTACAACAACCACCAATACTACGACCACAATGATTAGAGCGACAACGACGTCGACGGCAACCACGCCAGCGACAGCAACAACAACCACAAAAACAAAACAAAAATCCCAATAAACGAAGAACTGATAAACATAGAAATATTACCGGTAGCTCTACAGATCAACAACTGCACGACTGTAAGAAATTTTCGAAACAATACAAAACAAAACAAAATCAGCAAAATTGGCGTCCACTAACAACAAACCCCACAGTGTATTGACAGCTGACAGACAACTAGCAGACTGAGGCTGAAGACATGACTTGAGTTCTAACGTCCATGGAGAGAAGAAAACGTCCACCGGTTTTCTTGTCGCAAACGTTAGTGACGTAAAATCTGTTCAGCTCTGACGCAATACTCCACAGTTCCGAGTTCAGCAAGTAGTTTGACGTCAATACTAAACAACTTGTCTTTCATTATCATGCTTACAGCAATACCGCCATGCTGTGTGTGTGTGTGTGTGTGTGTGTGTGTGTGTGTGTGTGTGTGTGTGTGTGTGTGTGTGTGTGTGTGTGTGTGTATATATATACGTCTATTGAGTTTAAAATTTTGCATTCTATTCCTGTGACCTTGACCACCAGCACAGGTCATTGAAAATGAAATCCCTGGATAGATCTTGTGGTTGTCTATCATCTTGTAAGATTTGATGCCTCTGGTGTTTGTAGTTCCCGAGAAAATGCCAATGTTAAGGTTCTGTATACATTCACTGCGGACACACACACACACACACACACACACACACACACACACACACACACACACACACACACACACACACACACACACACACACACACGGCGGAGGGTTAGTACATAGACTCACGCTGTTACATACGTGAGCCAAAAATCAGAAACACGAAAGAAAGCATTCATGTATGTTTGTTCGGGTGTTGAATGGTTTTTTATGTGTGTCTGTTTGTTTCTTTCTTTGTTTAACCGGATGTTGACTGGTTTTGTCAGTAAAATCAGTAATTCCGCCAAGCATTACTGTGTTTGTGACAAATAGCAACAGAACCGCATTCCAGTCATTGTGTGCCGTGCAAGGAAAGTTTAGGGTTTAAACCGGCTGCAGCAGACCCCTCACAGAACCTGCTACTTGTCTGTGGCTGGACAACACGAAGAATCATCGTAGAGATCTGTAGGCAATAGAGCAGGATTCTTCTTTCGTATATTATGATTAGATGTGTTGATTCGTAATGCTAGTTAGAAATCTTGCTTAGTCGAGATAACGATAGAGATATGATTTGTATTTGTGTTTTGTCTTGTGTTTATAGGGAGTCATTTAGACTGAATAAGTAACAATAGATTTAGGGACGTTGCTAGATCAAGGTCATTCAAATGAGAGGTGTGTGTGTGTGGGGGGGGGGGTGTGGGGTTAACGTCCTTTTCCACCACATACGGGTGATATGAAAGACAGGGCAACGATGAAAAATCCAGAACAAATATTTTGCCCCAGCCGGGATACGAACTCACGACCCGAGCATCTGAAGACCAACGCTCTACCATTCGGCTACCCCGGCTCCCCCATTCAAATAAGATCTCCTCAATGTCTATCATTATGTCAAGTTTGACGCCTCTAGTATTTGTAGTTCCTCCCGGCGAAAACGGTAATGTTAAAATTCACACCACACGACTTTAATGACCTTGACCTTCAGTCACGGTCATTCAAAAAGGTAGGTCTCATTGCTGTCTATCGTCATGCCTTGTTTGGTGCCTCTACTGTTGGTTGTTTCGGAGAAATGGCCAACGTTAAAGTTAGCAGCTGCTGATTTTGGGTTTGTTTTGTGTAGACAGTACTATAAGTCAGTGGCAGGCTATGTGTTTGATTTGTGAAAAGGTGGAGGAAGAATGACGAGGGCTGATGTGTGATGTCAGTGTGTGTGTGTGTGTGTGTGTGTGTGTGTGTGTGTGGTGTGTGCGTGCGTGCGTGTGTGTGTGTGTGTGTGTGTGTGTGTGTGTGTGTGTGTGTGTGTGTGTGTAAGAAGGCACGCTCCGGCCTTCAAAGGGATTTATTTTGGAGAGAGCGACAAGATAAAACTGACAGACCTTCAGTCTGCAGCCCGTCCAGGGGTGGTGACTGAGCGCGCGTGACCATCCCCTTGTTTCCCCCTCTCTCGCTCGGGGCACGCCATTACGTAACAGCACACCCTAGGTCCAGCGGCTTCCAGCAGAGGGGCGGCAGCCAAAAGCCGCGGACGGCAGGAGCCCGAAGAGGCACCCTTGGTCGCTGACCCACTTTCAGATTTAAGCCAGCCAGCCACCAACAGGTTTTTTTCGTCCGCAGTAGTGCGCGTTTCGACGTTTGGGAAAAAAGACATTTGTTCCCCCCTCTATACCAGAGGAAACATCCCAACCTAGGGAAGGGTAGGAGTCTACTATTCTGTCTGCAACGGTGCCGATAATTATGTCGCTTTGGTGTGCCATTATCTCTCATGTAAAGTTTTCTCTCGACAGACTGATCTCTTCCCTCAAGGCTACCACAAGTTCACAGGAACCGGCGGCTGTTACATACCCTCGCGTCTGTCTGTCCATGTTGACAGTAGTATGAGTGGGTGGCATGCTATGTGTTTGATTTGTGAGAAGGTGGAGGAAGACTGACGAGGCCGGGGTGATGTGTGATGTCAGTGTGTGTGTGTGTGTGTGTGTGTGTGTGTGTGTGTGTGTGTGTGTGTGTGTGTCTGTGTGTCTGTGTGTGTGATTATTATGTTGCAGGTCGAAGAGGGCACGGTCCGGCCTTCAAAGGGATTAATGATCTTGGCTCAATGTATATTATATAACAATTAACAGAATAGTATAAAAATTAAATTATAAATTAATGCCGGTGAATATAACAAACTGTGTGTGTGTGTGTGTGTGTGTGTGTGTGTGTGTGTGTGTGTGTGTGTGTGTGTGTGTGTGTGTGTGTGTGTGAATCATTACGCTGTACAGTTTTCCACACGTGTGAATGTTCTCCGAGTGCATTCTGTTTCATTAAAGCTCCTTTTGCTGCTGCCAATGTACATGTATTATTTTTTCTCTTTTCTGTTTGCGCGCATCGCATATTTTTCTTTAATATCAATGTTTTGTTCGTGTTTGTTTGTTTGTTTGTATGTGTGCGATTTCGGGTGTTGATTGGTTTGGTTTGGTTTGTGAACAAATTTGAAAACCATTCAATATCCGAACAAATAAACACACAAACAAACAACGCACGAATCAAACCAATTAACACATGAACAAACATACAAACAAATAACACACAGACAAATCCAGTCCGATCAAACAAACAAACAACTCACCCAAAGCCTTCCGCTTCATCAGCGATGAGACAGACGTCGGATGTTGTTCTGGCCGTCAGCGTCGCCACTAGTCTGTCCACAGCTCCGTCCTCCTCCAGGTTGTCATGAAGGTGGACACGACTGGCCGCTTGTTCTCCCAGTATCAGCCGGGCCGTCTCCTCCAGCTGCTGCTTGATCAGGTGGGCGGCAGCAAGGCTCCGCATATTTCGGCTTAGGATGTCCACGATCCCGTGTTGCCGCAGCCACTCCAGGGACATAATTACTGCAGTGAGTGTTTTGCCTGTCCCTGGCGGTCCGGCCAGATAAGCAAGGTCAGGCGCCTGGTTGATCAGGTCCACCTGATTAAACATAAAGTGTGGAGAAAATGTCACGTGACAATTATGTCTGTTATAATAAATTTCAGAGTGTGTACACTGAGGGGATTCTAGTTATTAGACTTGTTTCTTAATGATAATGAATCACATAGCGCACGTACTCCCGCACACACACACACACACACACACACACACACACACACACACACACACACACACACACACACACACACACACACACACACAAATATGCAACACATATACAGAGTAAAGAATCACGTGATAGGGGTAGAGAGTCACTGCTGACAGCCGGTAATATAGAGTAAAGAATCACGTGATAGGGGTAGAGAGTCACTGCTGACAGGCGGTAATATAGAGTAAGGAATCACGTGATAGGGGTAGAGAACAAGCCGGTAATATACAGTAAAGAATCACCTGATGGAGATAAAGAGACGATGTTGATAATGGGAAATGCAGACTACTTCTGCGCTTTATAAGTGAACACTGGATAAGACTGGATAGATTTTTACCTGCTGGGGATAAAGAGCGACTATAGACATCCTGTCGGCGACATGGGAGACGAACTGTCCGGCAGAACGTAAGTCTGTCACGTGTAACCGGGGCTCGGTCTTATCGAAGATCCTCACTACAGTCGCCGGACCCGCAAATCTGTCAATAAATTCATGGTATGGTATATGACACAGTCGAGAACATGAAAGCCTGATGTGTGAAATAACCTGAAACTATGACACTTAATTTTGTGTTACAAATTTCACCACTCTTTGGAAAAAAAAGTCTCTCTCTCTCTCCCCCTCTCTCTCTCTCTCTCTCTCGTACAGGCTTACGTTCGTTTCAAAGAAAGCAAAATAACATGAATGACAGAACAGCAAAATATGATGACATCGTTCCCTACACAAACAGCCATGACATCCAAAGGTTTATCAGAAAGCCAACTGATGCAAGACATTAGGCCCAAACCATTAGATAGGTTAAAACACTTCAGTAATATGGAAACACATCATCAGACATAGCTCGACGAATGACGTAGCTGATTTCATTCACAGTGAGTTGTACCCTACCTGGCCACAAGGTCCTCATACACGATATCCGTCATGGCGGGGTCCGGCCCGGCCCCTGCTACACACCGTGTCCACCAACTGCACAGACTTCTCATGACGTCATCAGTGACTTGGTGTGGCGTGCTAGCGTCCGACATGTTGTCAGAACACAAACAGTAGTCCACAGGGTCGGCAGTTAGTGGAATATCCAGCTCTCTACACAGGGCCTGTAGCAGACACAGTGAAATTTATACAAACATGCAGGTCAGTTGAAAACTTAAAACGAAGAAAGACGAAACACGAAATAAATTATGGCTCTTGAAAATGCAACCCCTTTCTACTGCCTTTATCGTTAATTCCATTTTATAAACCTCCAGCAGGATTTGAAAATGCAACATTTTGATGGACATTTCAACCTACTCCATGCCAATATTTTTACTCTCGAATGTGACTTTGCTCTAACAAGCTTTCATCTTATCAATCTTCATGCTTTCACGCTATTTTTGTGTACAACAAACACTAGATGAACAGTTACTAGTGAATTGTTACTGCTACGGATCACACACACACACACACACACACACACACACACACACACACACACACACACACACACACACACACACACACACACACACACACACACACACACACACACCGGGCGGGGGGGGGGGGGAGAGAGAGAGAGTCATCAACTCACATCTCTAGTGAGTGGATCTTGAGTCAGTGCTGCCCGCAGTGTGGCGCTGGAAACAGAAGGCAACATTAACGTCGCACTCACTCTCGGAGGCTGCGGCAGGTCACTTATCACGTGACGCAGGACTTCACGTGCCTTTCCCAACTGACCAGGTTTCTGTTTTATCGACCTTTTCTGTCCTGGTTTCTTACAGTTCAGGGTCTTCCTCAGTTTAGCCAGCACTTCATCTTGTAGCTGCTGCTGAGTCAATCCCAGTTCTGTAGCGGTGGCCCCGACAGACACACCTGCCAGTATGCCGTACTTTCTATGTATAATAAGGACATCAAAATCTCCAACATCCAGTTGCTTCTTCTTCAAGTCCACGGGTCGCGGTAATGAGGATGAGGCGGCGGCATAACACGGGTCGTCGAGATAATCGCCGAAACCCATCTGGGACAAGACGAACATGACGTCACGCTGAGAGTGGCTCATGGCCTGGAGACAATGGAGGACGTGTTGCTGCGCCCTGTCATCCCGTACATCGCTCGTGGACAACACGTTACTGGCGCCCGCGGGACGTTGATCTTGTGCTGACTGTGGGACGTTGACGTCCAGCCCAGCTACCACCTGTGTCTCGTGCTGCACGCGGTGCATGTAGACGTGCGGCAGGAAGTGTGTCCGCTGTAACAGGTCTGGATACCACTGTCTCACATACTGCCGCCATGACATCGGAACCTGTGTCTACAAAAAGAGAAATTAATTACATGAAGTCAGCAGGTTCTGTTGCACATTTTTACCAGATTACAGTACGTGAGTAGTTCAGTTGCTTTGATTCAATGCACGACCATGTCTTCCACAGACAGAAAACTTCCCAGGTCGGATGATTTCTCTGCAGATTCACGGAAAATGAAAGGATGCATAATTATTTTATAATTTTCCCCTACACTTATAAGAAGGGAACATATTCTGAATCATGCGTACATCACAAGAGTTCAGTACAGGTAGATCTTGTCATTTCAAACGTGTGTGACCGTTTTCAGCCATTTTTTTTTTTTATAGACCACCTTTTAAACTACATTAACTTTGTCAGGTGACAGACAGATACATGTGTTGGGAATACATTTCAAATGCCTTTATTTTAAGCAGACTGTTGCCATGGTAACTAAGCCAACATGTTTTGCAACAGTGTAACGATAAGTGAGGTTGTCTCCCTTGGACCACTGATAAGAGTCCCTAGTGACTGTCCCATGAGGGCTTGGGGGTACTAGGGATGCGCACGCAGCTTGTTACGCCATGTTGTCCAACCTGAATGCTGTCCTCATCTTGACCTGCAATAAACCTGATTCATTGATCCTGACTGAGTTGTTTGAACCCCGAGTGGCCATCCCCACATGGTGTCAGAAGTGAAGACGAAGATAGAAGATGTCAGGATTCAAACCGCCGCCGCCATTCAACTTTCGTGAGCCAGAGTCGTGGCCGATTTGGCGCGCTACGTTTCAGAGGTATCACGTAGCTACAGAACTGAAAAGAAAGGATGGAGACGTACAGGTCAGTTGTCTGCTATATTCTATGGGGCCTGAAGCAGAGAAGATCTTCAGTCAGTTCAAGCTGGGGACAGAAGAAGCTAAAGTCTACGAGACTGTACTGAAAGAGTTTGACAAGTACTTCCAGCCGAAGAAAAACGTCATTCACGTTCGAGCAACATTTCACAAACGCTGTCAGAGAGATGGAGAGACGGTAGAAGAGTACGTACGCACTCTGTACGACCTTAGCGAAGATGCTGAGTTTAAAGGAAGCCAGAGAAGACGCTATACGAGATAGGTTGGTCCTAGGACTCTCCGACCAAGCCGTTTCAGAGAAGCTACAGCTTGAGAGCGACCTTACACTTGAATCAGCTGTCAAGATTGCAAGACAGAATGAAGCAGTGAAGTTGCAGATTAAAGAGCAGCGTCATGGAGAAGCTGTTGATGCAGTTACCAGGGGTAAAGGTTTCAAACGTGGTCCCGCACAGAGAGGAAAACACCACTGGCACAGTAGCCAGGGTGCTGAGGGTGGCAGACACATGAAAGACAGTTTGGTACATGACTGCAAATTTTGTGCCAAGACTCACGCTAGGAAACGTTGTCCGGCGTTTGGGAAAGAGTGCAGGGGATGTCACAGGCAGGGACATTTTGCTCGATCCAGAGCATGCACACGCAAGACCGTGGATGATCTGTCTGCGAAAGATGGCAAAGCGTTCCTTATGTCAGTCTCGGATGGAAAAACGCAATCACCATGGCGAGTTCAGATTGGACTAGGGAACAGATATATACCCTTCAAGATCGACACGGGGGCTGACGTCTCGGTGATCTCCGCAAAAACGTACAACGCAATGAAGCCAAAGCCTGCCTTAGAGACAACTAACACAATTCTCCGCAGCCCGGGAGGAGAACTGGAATGTATTGGCAAAGTTGAAATTATGAAGGCCAGAGTAGGGAACAAGACACTTCCATTGACACTGTACGTGGTGAATTCTCACTTGTCGGAAAACCTGCTCAGTAGAGAGGCAGCCGTGAGGATGGAACTGATTAAGCTAGCTGACGCTGACAATAATGAGTTACCCATGTTTGGGGAGCTTGACGAGCAGCCGATTAAAGTGAAGCCAGTCACGATACAGCTGACAGAAAACTGTACGCCATATAGTGTCCAGGTAGCGAGGAGAGTGCCCATTCCCTTGCTAGACAAGGTCAAGTTGCAGCTGAAGAGGATGGAGAAAGCTGGAATAATTGACAAGATCGAGGAGCCGACTGATTGGTGTGCCCCGATCGTTCCTGTTATCAAGCCATCAGGAGATGTCCGCATCTGCACAGACTACAAAAAGCTGAATGCAGCAGTGAAGCGGGAAAGATACATTCTTCCGACAGCGGAAGATGTTGTACACAAGCTCAGAGGTTCAACCATCTTCAGCAAGCTCGATGCCACGTCGGGATTTTTCCAAGTTCCACTTGATGACAGCACGGTAAGACTCACAACTTTTATCACTCCGTGTGGGCGATACTTTTTTCCGCAGATTGCCGCAGGAGATCTCCAGTGCTCCTGAAATTTTCCAAAAGACAATGGAGCAGATACTGGGTGAGCAGGAAAGTGTTATCTGCTACTTCGACGACATTTTGGTCCACAGCAAGTGTCCAGAGGCCCTACATGGTCCAACCCTTGTCGTGGGGTAGTGGCTTGTGTACCTCAATGACCCAGAGAGCTACGCCAGCAGGAGCACGTGCTCCTGGCAGGGTCACCCAAGCTGGACAGGTCGAAGGGTAGAGGTCAGACGAATGTGGACCACCTCTCCAAGAGGCTAAACGGGTTTGCGTAGGGTTAACAGCCCTACCTGTAAAAAACATAACGTTACAGAAGCATCGACAGCAACAAACCAAAACATTCACCTGGGCAAGGAAGGGTCTCCATCCCGGAGACCTATGACGCATTGCAGTGAAAGCCGAAAGGAAGCTGCAAGGCCGACCCCCCTTCTAACACCCAGGACAACGACGAGAGTAGCCACATGGAACATCAGGACTATGTATGAAGTAGGAAGGACCATACAAGTAGCAAGAGAGATGAAGAACTACAAGATAGGAGTACTGGGACTGAGTGAGACAAGGTGGCTACAGACAGGACAGCTGAGATTTTCATCGGGAGAGCAATTGCTGTACTCGGGACACACAGAGGATGGAGCCCCCCACACTGAGGGCGTGGCCCTGATGCTGGCACCGGAGGCACAGCGGGCACTCATCGGCTGGGAACCTGTCAACTCCCGCATCATCACAGCCAAATTCATCACCAAGAAAAAAGACATCAAGCTAAACATCATCCAGTGCTACGCTCCCACCAATGATGCGGAAGAGGAGAAAAAAGATGACTTCTACCAACAACTGCAGACAGTGATAGATAGAGGAGGAGCCAAGGACATGACCATACTTATGGGAGACTTCAACGCCAAGATTGGATCAGACAACACAGGCTATGAGAACACCATGGGAACACACGGACTGGGACAGATGAACGAAAATGGCGAGCGCTTTGCAGACTTTTGTGCCCTGAACCAGCTAGTGATAGGAGGCAGCATCTTCCCACACAAGCGCATCCACAAGGCCACATGGAGATCGCCGGACCATGTCACGGAGAACCAGATTGATCACATCTGCATCAGCCGGAAGTTCAGGAGATCGTGGCGAGATGTGCGCGTGATGAGGGGTGCCGATGTATCATCAGACCACCACCTTCTTGCAACAACACTGAGACTTCGGCTTCAGAGACACACCAACGCCAACAACACACGGACCAGGTACAACGTTGGCCTACTCAGGAACACAGAGACACAAGCAGCATTCCGGATCAGCCTTTCCAACAGGTTCCAGCCACTGCAAGACCTGATAGAAGACAGTGGAATGGATATCGAGACACAGTGGGAACACAGCAAGAAACTCTGGCACGACACATGTGAAGAGGTCCTTGGCAAGAGAAAGACCCAACACAAGGAATGGATCTCTGCTGATACCATCCAGAAGCTGGAAGTTAGGAAAAAGAAGAAAACTGCACTGAACACGAGCCGAACAAGAAGAGCTAAGGCAAAGGCACAGGAAGAATACACAGCAGCTGACAGAGAAGTGAAGAGGAGCACCAGAAAGGACAAGAGGGACTACATCGACGACCTGGCCAATCAAGCAGAGGAAGCAGCTGGACAAGGGAACCTAAAAGACCTGTACCAGGTGACCAAGAAGCTCGCGGGCAAATTTCAGCAGACAGACAAACCAGTGAAGGACAAGAACGGGCACCCACTGACAACAACTGAGGAACAGCTGAAGCGATGGGCAGAACACTTCAGCGAGCTGTTAAATCGCCCCATCCCTGAAACACCACCAGACATCCCGCCAGCTGAGACAGAACTACCCATCAACTGCGACAAGCCCTCTAAGGCGGAGATCAGGAAAGCCATCATGACACTGAGAAATGGGAAAGCTGCAGGGCCGGACGAGATACCAGCAGAAGCCATCAAAGCAGACACAGAGACAGCCGTCAACATGCTGCACAGCCTATTCAGCAAGATCTGGGAGAAGGAAGAGGTGCCAGCCCAGTGGAAAGAAGGGATCGTCATCAAGCTGCCAAAGAAAGGGGACCTCAGGGACTGCAGCAACTACCGAGGGATCATGCTCCTGTCAGTGCCAGGCAAGGTTCTCAACAGAATTCTACTGGAGAGGATGAGGGAGGCAGTCGACCCTATGCTCCGAGACCAGCAGGCGGGCTTTCGCAGGAACAGGTCCTGCGCTGACCAGATCGCCAGCCTACGCATCATCGTTGAGCAGTCACTGGAGTGGAACTCCCCCCTCTACATCAACTTCATAGACTATGAGAAGGCCTTCGACAGTGTAGACAGAGAGGCGCTGTGGAAGCTGCTAAGGCACTATGGAGTTCCCGGGAAGATCATCTCCCTGATCCAGTGCACCTACAAAGACATGAGCTGCAGGATTGCCCATGCCGGCCAGTTGTCAGAAAGCTTTGAGGTGAAGACCGGAGTCCGCCAGGGATGCCTGTTGTCCCCGTTCCTCTTCCTCCTGGTCATCGACTGGATCATGAAGACCACCACAACAGGCAGGAAAAACGGGATACAGTGGACACTCTGGACGCAGCTGGATGACCTCGACTTCGCGGACGACCTGGCACTCCTGTCTCACAGCCACAGCCAGATGCAGGACAAGACTACATGCCTGGAAGCCACATCAGCCGGAACAGGGCTCAAGATCAACAGGAGGAAAACCGAGCTGATGAAGATCAACACCACTGCCAACACACCAGTCACAGTCGGTGGAGAGCCCATCAGGGAGGTAGAGTCCTTTGTCTACCTGGGGAGTGTGGTTGATGGACAGGGAGGCACAGACCGAGACGTCACAGCCAGAATCGGCAAGGCAAGAGCAGCAATGGTCATGCTGAAGAACATCTGGGCATCCAAAGTTGTCAGCATAAGAACCAAACTTCGCATCTTCAACTCCAACGTGAAGTCAGTTCTGCTCTACGGATGCGAAACATGGAGGACAACGAAGACGATGCAGCAGAAGATCCAGACATTTCTCAACACCTGTCTGAGGCGCATCTTCAACATCCGATGGCCAGAGAAGATCCGGAACGAAGAGCTGTGGGAGCGAGCAGGGCAGGAACCAGCGGCCAAGCAGATCCTGCGGAGGAAGTGGGGCTGGATTGGACACACCCTCAGGAAGCCAGCATCCAGCACCACACGCCAAGCCCTGACATGGAACCCACAGGGGAAAAGGAAGAGAGGCCGGCCTCGCAACAGCTGGAGGCGGGACACTGAGGCAGAGTTATATAAGCAGGGGACCAACTGGACTGGAGTGGCAAGAATAGCCCAGAACAGAGTGCGATGGCGAAGGGTTGTCGATGGCCTATGCTCCACGTGGAGCCAGGGGCCTAAGTAAGTGTCCAGAGGATCACGACGTTCATCTGAAAGAAGCGATGCGCAAGCTACACCAAGCTGGGGTAAAACTCAACAAACAGAAATGCGAGTTCAAGAAGAAGGAAATCAAGTTCTTGGGTTTCATCATAAGCCAGTCCGGGATCAAGCCCGACCCTCAGAAAGCTGAGGCAATCAGGAACATGCCTGACCCAACAAACATCGCAGAGCTGCGTAGATTTCTTGGGATGATCAACTTCATAGGCAGATATCTTCCCAATATGTCTACAGTCGTGAGCCCTCTGTCTGAACTTCTAGAGAAGGAGAAAGCGTGGTGCTGGGGTCCAGCGCAAGTTGCAGCAGTGAAGCAAGTGAAAGAGCTTGTAACGTCTGCGCCTACACTGGCGTACTTCGATCCAGAGTTGCCTACCATCGTGAGTGCCGACGCAAGCAGCTACGGTCTTGGAGCAGTTCTGTTGCAGAAGCATGGGGATAGACTTCGCCCAGTCGCCTTCGCATCGAGAATGCTGACCAAGGCTGAAAGAAACTACGCACAGATAGAGAAAGAATGTCTGGCGTCTACATGGGCGTGTGAGAAGTTCAGCAAGTACCTGGTCGGACTGCAACACTTCGACGTCATGACGGACCACAAGCCGTTGGTGCCCCTCATGAACTCTAAAGACTTATCTGACACACCTCTGCGTTTTCAGAGACTGTTGCTTCGGCTGATGAGATTTAATTTCACAGCAACTCATGTTCCAGGGAAAGAGATGCTTGTGGCAGACGCACTGTCACGGCAACCAGTCTCAGCAGGAGATGAGCGATCTCAGGACGATGTTACTGCTCATGTGCATGCAGTCTCTGCATCATGGCCAGTGAGAGACACGAGACTCGTCCAGCTGCAGGAAGAGACAAAGCGTGATGTGACCCTCCAGTGTGCTATGAAGTACACGCTTGAGGGATGGCCAGAACACAAAGAAGATGTGCAACTCGCAGCGAGAAACCTTTTCGCACTTCGCAGTGAACTGAGTGTTCATGATGGACTGTTACTGAAAGGGGACAGAATAGTAGTTCCGCAGAGCTTGAGAAAGGAACTGCTAGACAGAATCCATGATGGTCATCAGGGTGTGGCCAAATGCAGAGAGCGTGCAGCCCAGTGCGTTTGGTGGCCACAGATTGGCAAAGACATTAAGAACAGAGTGGCGAACTGCATGCTGTGCTTAGAGAAGCAAGCATCTCATGTCCATGAACCGCTACTGCCTTCCAGTCTGCCAGACAGACCGTTCCAGAAAGTAGGAGCTGATCTTCTTGACTTCAAAGGGAAACCGTATCTTGTGGTGACAGATTATTACTCAAGATACATTGAGTTGAGTTGCTTGCCAAACGAAACTTCGTTCGCTGTCATTGGCAAGCTGAAGGGTTGTTTTGCCCGCCACGGTATCCCAGAGACAGTAGTGACTGATAATGGGACAAACTTCACGTCTGCAGAATTCAAGCGCTTTTCTGCAAGCTGGAATTTTCAGCACGTTACCAGTTCGCCCCACTACCCCCAGGCGAATGGAGCAGCTGAAAACGCAGTCAAGACAGCCAAACGCATTCTCCGTCAAGATGACGCGTTCCTCGCTCTCCTCATTCATCGGTCCACACCGATTCCTGCACTGGGAGCTAGTCCAGCTGAGCTAGCTATGGGGAGGAAACTTTGTACTACACTTCCTGCCCTACCTTCAACGCTCACACCCCGTACTGTTGATGCCAAACAGTTACGTGAGCGTGACCAGGGGTTCAAGCAGAAGCAGAAGTTCTACTATGATCGTCATCATGGTGCACAGCCTTTGTCAGAACTGAGCCCAGGTGATCCAGTGCTTGTCAAGTTGGACGGGCAGAAGGGCTGGAAGTTGCCGGCGGAGGTGATTGGGAAATGTGCACCCCGATCATACCTGATCCAGACGCCATCAGGTCAGGTACGACGCAATCGCCGTAATCTGATGCGCCGACCTGAGTCAGACACAAGCCTCAGTCTTCAGTCTGACTCATCAGTCATCGTTCCTGTCGCACCGCCAGTATCGTCACCATTACCAGTGCAGGAGCTGAAGGAACAGGGAGGTCCACCTGGTCGACCACCGTCTCCGCAGGAAGCTCCAGAGTCATCGCAAGCCGCCGCAGTGCCGGGTTCTACAGCAGTCTTCGATTCCAGAAGCAGCTACACCAGCACGTGTTACCAGATCTGGTCGTGTTATTAACAAGCCAGTTAGGTTCCAGTGATCTTCGATTTTCAGTTGGATTACTTTACAGTGTGCAAAGTGTGGTGTAGTAAAGTGTGATCAGTATCAGTATATGTGGGTAAGCCATATAAGTTCCTGAGTGGATACTTTACAGCTTCGGCTCAATTCCTGAGTGGATACTTTACAGCTTCGGTTCAATTCCTGAGTGGATATTTTACAGCTTCGGTTCTATTCCTGAGTGGATACTTTACAGCTTCAGTGTTCTTCATCCTGGATTCCAGTGCAGAGTGTTAGGGAACCAGTAGTGTTAAGTTCCAGATCACCGGTGTACTCTTTAGATGATAAGAATTCATTATTAGTGAGATGTTATTTTATTTGAGTTATTGTGTGTGGTCTGATGGTGAAATTCTTATTTGAAGAAACAGTACAGTGAGTGCCGATGGAGATCAAGACAGTGGAAACAGTCCTGAACTGCCTGATTAAGAACATTTTGTTTAATTAAGGTGTTCTGTATGTTTTGGAAATATTGCTGATCATTGCTTTATTCATATAGCTAATGGAACGTGCAGTAAAAGTTGGTTCAGTTTACTACGACAGTTTTCAGATAGTATGACCACCCATCAGCATAGAACATTGCTAAATAAGGAACAGGGATGTTTCCAGTATAATTGCCAGTTGCACTTTATTTCGAAGATAAGACATTTTGCAGTTGCATTCGATTTGGTTTAGTTAATTGCTATTAACTTGTAAAAGGGGAAGATGTAACGATAAGTGAGGTTGTCTCCCTTGGACCACTGATAAGAGTCCCTAGTGACTGTCCCATGAGGGCTTGGGGGTACTAGGGATGCGCACGCAGCTTGTTACGCCATGTTGTCCAACCTGAATGCTGTCCTCATCTTGACCTGCAATAAACCTGATTCATTGATCCTGACTGAGTTGTTTGAACCCCGAGTGGCCATCCCCACAAACAGTTTCGCTTGTGAGTGCGCCTGTACGCTGGAAATATTCTGATTGTGGTGATGAGTAGAGCTCTTAATGCGAAACTGTTGTTTACACTTTGCAATTTGCGTGCGCAGCCATGCATTCAAATTCTACGCCTGAATACACAGCAGTCTCGCTCAGCGTGTTAGCCTCGTTAGTGAGTACGAGTGTGTTTCTATTGGCTTTTTGTCAGCATTTGAGATGGTGTCACTGTGCAGGTGACTAAGTGGTGGGTGGGTGGGTGTTTAGGAGTTTAACGTCCTTTTCCACCACACAGGGTGATATCAAAGACGGGGCAACGATGAAAAAGCCAGCACAAATATTTGGCCCCAGCCGGGATCGAACTCACGACCCGAGCATTAGAAGTCCAACGCTCAACCATTCGACCACCCCGGCTCCCCGTGACTAAGTGGTGTGATGCTAGACATCACGAAACAGCTCAGAATGATATGTGAGTCTAAACATCCTACAGACTGTCCCTTTAACATACTAGCTGGTCAGTTGGACTGTCCCTTTAACATACTAGCTGGTCAGTTGGACTGTCCCTTTAACATACCAGCTGGTCAGTTGGACTGTCCCTTTAACATACCAGCTGGTCAGTTGGACTGTCCCTTTAACATACCAGCTGGTCAGTTGGACTGTCCCTTTAACATACCAGCTGGTCAGTTGGACTGTCCCTTGAACATACCAGCTGGTCAGTTGGACTGTCCCTTGAACATACCAGCTGGTCAGTTGGACTGTCCCTTGAACATACCAGCTGGTCAGTTGGACTGTCCCTTGAACATACCAGCTGGTCAGTTGGACTGTCCCTTGAACATACCAGCTGGTCAGTTGGACTGTCCCTTGAACATACCAGCTGGTCAGTTGGACTGTCCCTTGAACATACCAGCTGGTCAGTTGGACTGTCCCTTGAACATACCAGCTGGTCAGTTGGACTGTCCCTTGAACATACCAGCTGGTCAGTTGGACTGTCCCTTGAACATACTAGCTGGTCAGTTGGACTGTCCCTTTAACACACTAGCTGGTCAGTTGGACTGTCCCTTTAACACACTAGCTGGTCAGTTGGACTGTCCCTTTAACACACTAGCTGGTCAGTTGGACTGTCCCTTTAACACACTAGCTGGTCAGTTGGACTGTCCCTTTAACATACTAGCTGGTCAGTTGGAAAAGAACTCTGTTAAAACTCGGAGCTCGGAAGAAAATCCCCTATGCTGATTTTATGGCCTAGATAAGTACGACGACATTGTCGATTTCACTGACAAAATTCCCGTACAAATCATCGTTCATTGATTTAGTTTGCTACACTGTTCCCCTAGACAGTGTGTAATGTTTGAATGATTCGTTTAGTCGATGGGTTTTCTCCGGAATCGACTGGGGGCAGGGCCGCGCGGGTCCGCTATTGCGCGACCTACGAACATATCAGCCTAAAGTATAAAACAACAGTGTCGCCTAAGGTATAAAATACGTTGCAGCCTTAAGGCGCGTCTTAATTATGTCCGAACAAGTCCGAACAACCACGAAGAGCGAAGGAAAAATGCTTCGCCCGAATCATTTTGGGGCATCGCGAAGAGATTTTGGACAGTTCGGGCTTCGGTCGACATGCAATGCGAAGAACCCCGATCAACCGCGAATGATTTCGCCAGAAGCTATCTGATTGGCTGGTCTAGATTCGCCAGCTATCTCATTTCAAGATGGCGGAGGGTCGCGCTCGTACATGGCCGGTGTCGGTTCAAAGTTACAAGCATTAATATTTCGGCAATGAAGAAGCTTCTTGGTGCTGCTGGAATACATTGATTAGTAAGGATAGTGTACATTTGACTTACAATGCTACAGGTGAAGTAAGAATGCGAAATATCTGTAATTACGGCGTTTTGCTACGCATGCTAACGCCGTCTGCTCGCGTGGCGGTGTGCGCCGGCCGGGCTCGCGTCGTCACATGGCGAGTACCGAGTCAACGTTCTAGTCGCTGATATTTCAGGCATCTATAACTTTTATGGCTCACTTGCGTCAATCTTATTACTGAGGTAGGGTAGAATTTTGATTTTGTTTGCTAAAATTGATGCAAAACCGCGACATTGTTGTCGGTATGACGTTTTTCTTCCGCCGTGTGCTGGTGACCGTCTGCTACGCCGGTGTACCGGCTCGTAACTGTCTGTCGGTTCAATGGTTTTGTTGGTGATTATTTCGGTTTTTTATTGCAATTCATGGTGCAGTTGGGTCACATTGATTAGTTCAGATATTGCCCTTTTGAGTGCGTAAAGCCATGTTGTCGTGTAACCCCTTGATTGTCCTCAAAAGCTACAGTTGCTACGAGACGCACTTCACTGGTAAGCTCACAATCGGCGCCATTGCTATTTTCCTTCGGTCACGTGTCACGAATGCTTGACGCCTAGTTAGTACGTAGAGGCCACGCCGAAGCAAGCCGAAAAATTTCGCCTTTGTTCGGCCGAAGCGTTGTTCGGGTTATATTAAAGGGTACGGCAAGTCAAGAGCACTATTGGGTTTAAATGTCAGATATTGAGGTCCTAGACGGCTGCAGCCCAAAAGATTTGAACACGAATACACCATTCAGCATATTTCACACCAAACGGCAGCCGAAATGCGATGCCATGGGGGCTGCCATGTTGATCCTAGCAGTGACGTCACTCGACCACTCAGCAGCAGGCGAGATTCTGACACTGTGTGTGCAGGTGTGCCTGCTACACGTTTTAGGCGTGCTATTTCTGGCTCGTATACACACTTTGCTAATTTCCTGAAAGCTAGAATAGATTTGAGGAACTATCCCTATGATTTCGAGCCAGAATATTCTGAGGAAGAGCTGAGTAAGGGGTCAAAACAGTGGGGACGATGGGGAAGAGCCGATCATGAGAACGAGTGCAATCAGTTGTGGGAGATGCGTGTTTGACAAGTGAAGCAGCAACATCGTTCGCAAAAGCGCCAGTGAAACAATCCGGGGTAAAATGATCTCCACAAACCTGGTCCTGTGGTCTCGATTGTTCCAGGCGTATTCCTGCACGCAGCGGGGCAAGCGAGCCGTTCTTCAAGGCTTCAACCATTTCGCACACAACCTCCGTTTTTCCTTTGATTTGTTTAGATTCGGAAATTCAAAAAAGCTTTTGTGGCTTCCATCTGCATTCTTACACGTGCCCTGTTTGCTGAAACAACCAAACGCTTTGCACTGTGGCATCTCGAACACAAAATAATACTCTGGAACAACTCGCTCTAAGCAGGCACTGCCGACAGTGGAGGTGGTGTGACGTCACCGTCAGCACCTTTCCCGCCTCATTCGCGAAAGAGTGCGGCAACATGGCGCAGCCCATGAACCGAAAGCAGAGGGTGTTTTCGGCGCATTTTTGAGTAAATGGTACTTTGTTCACGAAAACTTTTCCTATCTAACAGCTTAGGACCTCAATATCTGTCATTTAAACCCAATAGTGCTCTTGACTTGCCGTACCCTTTAAGACGCGCCTTTAGGCTGCATCGTACATTATACCTTAGGCTGCAACGTATTTTATACCTTAGGCGACACTGTGTATTTATACCTTAGGCTGCATTGTGGCTGGCTTTGATTATACCTTAGGCTGCATCGTACATGATACCTTAGGCTGCATCGTATATTATACCTTATTCCGGATTCCCGCACAAAGTCGGTATTTTTGCCGGGTTGCAAATTAGGTAGTTTTAACTTAAGTAGTCAAGGGAAAAAACATTTGAGAGAATTTAACAAAAAAACCGACCGAACACGTTTGAATGATTGTCAGCACAGTATTCTGTAGGCTGCGTCTCTTGGCTTTGGGTATTTCTGTTACACTGTTAGAGACTGGTTGAATGACAAAATCGTGTGTGTGTGTGTGTGTGTGTGTGTGTGTGTGTGTGTGTGTGTGTGTGTGTGTGTTTTGTCATTTTGAATGTTTGAAATTTATTGCTATTCGCATACGAACCTTGGACATGGGGAAAGTCGGTGGTTGCTGAGAGCTGCCTGCCATTTCACCAGCACCGCCCCCTTTAAAAAAAATGGGAAAAAAAGACTTCTTTTCATAACTGACTCAAAACGTGAACTGAAGCTGTCGGAAGATGGGCAAGGTATATTTTCGAATGATTCTTGGAAACAAACTATGGCCGGAAATGGCGCACCTATCACTGCGTCACTCCGTAACGTCACGAATGCTAAACTGTGGTTCCAAAGCAACGGGCTTTTTTGTTTGTTTGTTTGTTTGTTTTACGTATGTGATGAATGTACAGCTCGAATGCATAGCTAACGCCGACACGTCACCATGCATAATAAGATATTTTATTTTGCATGTACCAGTGGTATTGGAAAAGTCCATCGTAGCTCTGCATACGATCTCAGCCTAATAGGGTTAAACGAAAAGAAACGAAACATCGGGTGAAAACTTCAATAACGAGAGAAACACCAAAGCGGATCTACATCGGTTACCATAAACCTTGATCACCATATGCAGTAGCAGCGACTTTAGAGCTAGGAAGGTATAAGGTGGGAAATGTGTTGCGTAAGCTGTAGTTTAACCTTAACCCTGATACTTTTGTGATACTGTTTACAAGCTCACATTAAACCACTCCATTCCCAACTTCAACCGCCATTCCGATTTTCTGATTTAGGATCTGCACTTACTTTTAGTTTTATACGCCGGTAATATAAATGCAAAGATTAATTAACATACCTGTTTCAAGTTGTTTCCGCCGTTCCCTGTCATCTTTACCCATAATTATAAGAGTAATCAGGATAACTTGTGTTATATGTAAAATATGCCTGATTTACTGCCACTTACATCATACTGAAGGACTAAAACACATTCGTCAATGTGAAAAAAGGCTTGCACTTACTTTCATCATATAATCATTGTAAACAAGGTGGTAGACTCAAAAAGATATAAACAAGATGACAGACTACTACAAAGAGAGGAAATTTTAGCATACTAAAGAGGTCGAGTGGATCTGCTATTTGCAACGAAGAGGAGATATGTCAGAATTGTCCCTTGGCCACGTAAGCATACATGACACAGATTTCGTTACATCAGTGTGTGCGTAGTATGACACATCGTCTGGGGAAACGTGAGAGACTTGTAATTCCTTCACTGACACTTCTAATGACCACAGCAAAATCTGCCCCATCCCAAAAGAAAAAGAGCAACCGCCAAACCCAAAACAATGGTATCTCTTTATATCTCCCAATAGTCGATCATAAAATTAATTAGGCTATTAGAAATTTGGGTTGGTTCCCCTGGGGGAAGGAAAAATCGGTTACACATATCACGAGCTCGACCTGGCCGGATCGAGCCCACGCATCATCGTCGTGACGTGGTGACGGCCGATCAGTAGCGCTCCTGCCAAGTCCGACGCGCTACCTATGAGACCACCACTCACTTTTGTGCTACTAATGCAGTAGAAAAGCAGGAAAAGTAAATATGAATATTAAAATCTTTTACAGAATTTCTCGTTGTTTGAAATTTTGAAATTAAGTTTACGGTGGACATCGTCAACAACTACACGCCCAACCCTACCCCAAACATTCTGCATTTGTTTTCCTTTCATTTTATTTCATAGGCCTTGGGCTACAACTTTCTTCTCTGCCCCTTCCCTCAAACTACATCTACGGGCTCTACCCCCGAAAACTAACTCATAATACCATGATATGCTCTGATCCATATAAGAGAGCCCAAGCACTCACGTTGCGGCAATTGGCCCTTGTCCATCGGTTCCGCATCGCCGGCAGGTGCTGCAAAACACCCAAAGTTAAAACATTCTAAATTTTGTAAACCTACAGTTATTCATTTCATACCAAGCCATAAAAACTGACAATATATTAACTTAATTTCTTTTCATTTCGCTTTATTTTTCCTGCAGCGATCGGTGGAGAGCCATGGCGTAGCCCTGGGTGTACCACGGCCGAGGGCAAGTCGATATTTTTGTAAATAAGCGATATCCGTGTAAACATTGCACGCCGTGTAATCGGTTGTGTTACATGACGCGCCGCGGCCTTGGTTGAGGCTGATTTCCAGCTGCGGCATCAGCATCTTGATAGTTAATGTCTTCGTGAAATTTGCTCTTGCATCTTTCTAAGACAACATTTCTAAAGAATTTTTGTTTGTGGTGTGTCCTGATAACTCAAGCATTTTTTCTGGGGTTTTTTGGTTGTATAATTCAGATTCAAGTTACAGATCTGTAAAATGATTCGTTTGAAAATAAATCGAATAGCTTTACGAACTGTAACCAACCAAGGCCGCGGCGCGTGTGTAACTGAACCGGTCAAATGTGGTGAATTGGCAAAGTCGCTTTCGAAAAAATTCCAGCGCCCTTGACATTCCGGTAAATCAACCACTTCGGTGCATTGAATTTATTCCCATGAGCGCTTGATTTTCGACTGCTGTTTCTTTGCTGCAAAAACATTTCTAGGAGTCTTTTCATACATAGTCGGCCTTATTTGCCAACCACCCCTACCTCAGAAGTTGGTTTTTTTTTTACACAAAACCTTTCAGAGCTACAGATCTGTCTCTGTCTCTGTCTGTGTGTGTGTGTGTGTGTGTGTGTGTGTGTGTGTGTGTGTGTGTGTGTGTGTGTGTGTGTGTGTGTGTGTGTGCTCGTGGTCTGTCGAATTTGTGTGCGAGTGATTATGAGGTATGTGTGTATGGTGAGCTTGCCCTTGATTGTCTGGTTCATATACCTCCACTGGGGTTTTGATTAATAAAAAATGATTAACTGTTTTGACCTAATAAGGCTAACGTTGCATGCACAAAATGTTCTCTCTAAAGACAAGCATAACACCAGAGACCTACGTTAATGTATAAAACTGCACACTCACCGTTGTGACTATGCGAAATGTTTGTGTCATGGCTATCGGTGGTCGACGTATTACCGAAACTGTGGCCTGTGCCGCTTACGTTGATGTTTGCTGTAAATGACAACGAATGAAATGAAAGAATGAATAATAACAATGAATGACAGAACATCCACATGTCAGAAATAAATCAAGCTACGCAGATATCAGCCGTTTTCTTCCACTACGATTTTTGACACCACTTAATTCTTTCTGAAAGATTTGGGGGGAAAAAAACATTGATCAGAGCATTCAGTTGCTGTTGTTGGTGTCCATAAGCGAGTGTTTGTGTTTGATATTGCTAGATTGACAATAATAATAATTATATTAATACTTCAATTCATTTGAATGTGACGCCTGTCCCGTCTGTAGAAGCTCCAGGCGTCATTACAATAGCAGATAAACATGACAAAGTTAATCGTAATCATTACTGAATTAAAATAAATAAATAACAGATGTGCTACATGTTTACAAGAGTGAGCAGTTTTTGTTTGTAGTGCGTGGACACTAACTTTGCCGATACACGGCATTTGTGTAGCGTTAGTTTACTTCCTGTGTAGGCAATGCGAGGTACTTGTCAACAGAAAGAAACATGACTGCCATCGTTGATGTAACTGATATAACGGTGTCAAGTACCCCCGTCCTCTCTCTCTCTCTCTCTCAGCCCTCCCCTGTGCAGCCAAATGATCTTTCAGTGTTTCTTGCGCAGCATTTTTAAATACGTGTACTACTACCAGAGAGAGAGCGCGCAAACACACACACACACACACACACACACACACACACACACACACACACACACACACACACACACACACACACACACACACACAGAGGGTTGACTGAAAGATCGAACGCCTGTGTACTGATTATTCACGATGATGGATGATGAATGCAGTTGCTAAGAGAGATTTCACAATACCTCCAACGATTCCTCCTGTCACATTGCTGGTTCTGATGTACTGTTGTTCTCCAGCCATTCTTCTTGCACTCTCTGCTGAATATTGCATAACGATCACACACCCGAAATCGAACGCCACTGCAGCAGATAATACTTAATAGCAAACTGCACCAAACACAGTTGTTTTCCCAGTTTCAAATTCTCTCCTCTGGTCTGTGTGTGTGTGTGTGTGTGTGTGTGTGTGTGTGTGTGTGTGTGTGTGTGTGTGTGTGTGATTTATTTGTATTATTTATGCTTGTTCTCGCCATCTTTTATTAATTTTACCTTTTTCACTAAGCTGTGGGTTTTCCATATTCTCGTCGGCTATCAGTTCCACAGCATCGTCTGAAAGAAAGAAGGGGACTTTACCCAAACCAAAACACACACACACACACACACACACACACACACACACACACACACACACACACACAGCACAGAAATTTCACTAAACCGCTTTTAAAAGTTCTTGGTTCAATTTCATCTTACATATATATATATATATATATATATATATATATATATATATATATATATATATATATATATATATATAATATAGAATAGGAACAAAGGCGTCGCTAAATCCGAAAACATGCGCTCAATCAGGTCAATTTGAAAGTAGGGGAAGCAAGTAAAGCTGAGAGCGCTCCCTAGATCTAGAAGATGTGTGCTTTGTATGCCAGTGGACAAGTCCGCCTTGCCCTATATTGGCTACAAGCCACATTGGAAAGGGGGGGGGGGGGGGGGACCTACCATGCTACCGCTGAAACGTCTAACAGATCTAAGGGTATCTCACCATTCATAGGGCCACCATTCCCCTCCCACCGGGAGGAAAATGGTCGGTACAACCAAGGCCATATGAATTGGTGATTTTAGCCGCTCACGACCATGGTTTCGGGTCAATGGGACCCTCATCAGGTAAGCATGCGGCGATACCCACGAGGGCTGCAGCGTCCAACCAGCACTAAAAGGCTGCCCCAGAATAATCTGGTGTGTCTCCAGTACTACCAGACGTCGCTACCCTAAAGCTCTGCAAGAGGTTTCAGCGGTAAAAGACTAAATAATTTAGAAGGAGCAATTGCCTAAGTGTAATGTCATGTAATTACATTTAATATAGAATAGGAACAAAGGCATCGCTATATATATATATATAGGGGAAGTAAGTAAAGCTGAGAGCGCTCCCTAGATCTAGGAGATGTGTGCTTTGTATGCCAGTGGACAAGTCCGCCTTGCCCTATATTGGCTACAAGCCACAGTGGAGGGGGGGGGGGGGATCTACCATCCTACCGCTGAAACGTCTGGAGACGCACCAGATTATTCTGGGGCAGCCTTTTAGTGCTGGTTGGACGCTGCAGCCCTCGTGGGTATCGCCGCATGCTCACCTGATGAGGGTCCCATTGACCCGAAACCATGGTCGTGAGCGGCTAAAATCACCAATTCATATGGCCTTGGTTGTACCGACCATTTTCCTCCCGGTGGGAGGGGAATGGGGGCCCTATGAATGGTGAGATACCCTTAGATCTGTTAGACGTTTCAGCGGTAGGATGGTAGATTCCCCCCCCCCCTCCACTGTGGCTTGTAGCCAATATAGGGCAAGGCGGACTTGTCCACTGGCATACAAAGCACACATCTCCTAGATCTAGGGAGCGCTCTCAGCTTTACTTACTTCCCCTACTTTCAAACTGACCTGATTGAGCGCATGTTTTCGGCTTTAGCGACGCCTTTGTTCCTTTTCTATATTAAATGTAATTACATGACATTACACCTAGGCAGTTGCTCCTTCTAAATTATTTAGTCTTTTTCCGCTGAAACCTCTTGCAGAGCTTTAGGGTAGCGACGTCTGCTAGTACTGGAGACGCACCAGATTATTCTGGGGCAGCCTTTTAGTGCTAGTTGGACGCTGCAGCCCTAGTGGAATCGCCGCATGCTCACCTGATGAGGGTCCCATTGACCCGAAACCATGGTCGTGAGCGGCTAAAATCACCAATTCATATGGCCTTGGTTGTACCGACCATTTTCCTCCCGGTGGGAGGGGAATGGGGGCCCTATGAATGGTGAGTGACCCTATGAATGGTGAGATACCCTTAGATCTGTTAGACGTTTCAGCGGTAGGATGGTAGATTCCCCCCCCCCCCCTCCACTGTGGCTTGTAGCCAATATAGGGCAAGGCGGACTTGTCCACTGGCATACAAAGCACACATCTCCTAGATCTAGGGAGCGCTCTCAGCTTTACTTACTTCCCCTATATATATATATATATATATATATATATATATATATATATATATATATATATATTGTGAAATGTATTCAGAGCCATGTGTAATTAACTTCTTTTTATGATTTTGGACTGTTTAGGCCAGTATTATGAATAACAGAACAGATGCTATTCAGTTGCATGGCGTGGTTTAGTATACATGTGCTCGTAATTTTACAGAATATATTTGATAACATGTAGTTAATTGTTTGTTAATGTTATTAATTGCTCGTCAGTCACGAATTTCGAGGCGTCAAAGCTGTTTTTGGCTTCTGTCCTTGTTGCAGGCTTGTTTCCCGTTCATCTACCAGCACATGACCGTACATAAACTGACTGGGGGCTCAAACCAAATTGACCAGGACGTTGTTTTTTTTTTTTTTTTTTTTTGGGGGGGGGAGGGGGGGTAACCTTGGTTACATGATAATGACCCTTTTCTTAAAAATAAATAAACAAAAAAGCACGTTTTCCCGCAATTCCACGATAAGCTCACAAAGTACAATCTGCTTGAGTGAACATTGTCTCGACTGGCTGGGTATAACAGGAACAGTCAAGCTGATAACATGGTTAACATCTTATACTTACCCTCTTCTGTCTCAGTCTTAGGCTGATATTTTATTTCCAGTATATTTCCTGTGTATTTTCGCCCCCTGGGAGCCTCGCATCCAAAGGCAATAACGCAGGCTGATCCATCGAGCTGGAGAAGCGCATCGCGGTCAGGAAACATGTAAGAAAGCTGGAGGTCCATCTTGTAATCCGTAGAGCTTTGACTTTGTAGTTTTCTAATCAACAAGGAGTGCATAGGTTTATAAAGCTCAACAACAACAACAATAATAATAATAATAACAGAACAAGGAGAAAAACAAGAACGTCAAATAGAATAATCGTTGCTTTTCCATAACAATTCAATTTATTTAAAAAAAAAAACAAAAAAAAAAACCCCACTATTTCATATAAAAACCGATTTCACGTGATTTGGAATAGAAAAAAAGAAAGGTCTACAAAAGTGCTCATCAAAGCTGTAGCATTGTAGCCTTGTTGAGATGACGACACGGTTGCGGGTGATAAAAATAATATTGCTTAGAATTGTTCAGATATGCTGATCTCATAGGCTTTCTGGTTGTCTCCCCCTTGTTCTTGAGGCAACCTGTTTAGACACGTATTACCGGGGTCATTTTTAACGCTTATTTTTCACTTCGGCAATTCGTGTATGTAACTGATTATGAATTATATGTTTTTTCTAGTGACGATGCTTACAAGTGTACCCAAAGAAGTTTCTCTTAAAATTGCATCTTGCCTTGTGCCAGCGCCGTTTCACCTATCTTATCTTACTAGATTCGGCAGTGACATCGATGATAAAGTTTTTAGTAACAAACAAACAGGCAAACAAACAAACGTTACCTTTATTGTCATACATCAGGGGAAATCCTAAGCTTAATCTTTGGTGTTCATTACACTTACTTTATGCAGGTCTGCACATCGCGGTCTTCCGTGACGATAATCACCTGCTGTGTGAAACTCAGTCGCCTGGCTGCCTCAAGCATCGCCACTTTCACCTTGAACATGCTGTCTGCTGTGAAGGTCACACGAGCATTTTGTTCACTCTCACTCTTGGTTTTCCCTTTGTCTCCAATCAGCTCAATTATGAGACTAACAACGTTCCGCCAGTCTGTATCTAAAAGCAGTATCCAGTCCTGAAAATATGCAGTAAAGTGGCAGTCACAGATCAATATCTATGAGCATTTTGTTCACTAGTAAGTTATTCAGCTGCAGTGAAATGTTATCAATAACATTGCTACTTTTTCACTCGATATAATGTGCAGCTCATATTCCATGATCATTAGACTTCACAGAAGCCATTTTTTTTAACCGCTGCGCTTGTGAGTTATCGTTATTTTAATACTTAGTAGCTGAAAGTGACATTTATAAACAAGCAAGTGTGGGAAAGGTACTGATTTTGCAGCAGCAAGATAAATAAGAAACAAACAAAAGCATGTTTTATTTGATTAAACTAGCTGTCCGGCAGGCACTTCCAGTTGAAAAATGGCGGCCATTTTGTTAAATCCATAAAACCACATTCCTTGTTTAACCACAGATTAATTCTGATGGATTTAATCGTTAGCTGCAGGTTTGCTTTAGTGGTTTGTGTTCGTTATTTTAATACTTAGTAGCTGAAAGTGACATTTATAAACAAGCAAGTGTGGGAAAGGTACTGATTTTGCAGCAGCAAGATAAATAAGAAACAAACAAAAGCATGTTTTATTTGATTAAACTAGCTGTCCGGCAGGCACTTCCAGTTGAAAAATGGCGGCCATTTTGTTAAATCCATAAAACCACATTCCTTGTTTAACCACAGATTAATTCTGATGGATTTAATCGTTAGCTGCAGGTTTGCTTTAGTGGTTTGTGCTGTTGTATATGACACCTGAAACGCATGTAGCACTATTTTTCGCAGGGAATCGTATGTATCTTCAATAACCTTTGTTTCCAGTTCGTAAAGCAGTAGCAAGCAAGGTGATGTCTTGCAAGATGGAAGGTTACAATATTGTTTACTTGTGCCAGACGTATGCTTTGACAAAAGTTTGACGGAAAGGAATTGAACAAAGTTCCTTGGTGGGTAATTTCGCGTAAAAGTGTTACGAAAGTAACATCTCGTGATGCAATACTTCTGTGTCAAAAGTCTTTCAAATAAGTTCAACTTTCAGCCTTTAGAAGAATTTTAAAAATTAAGAATATAAAAGATAACGGTTTCCATGAACTAGTTATTTTCAAAACAAGCATACCCACTTTGACGCAACTGTTACATCTGATATTAATTGTTAACCTTGGCACCAACAAGCTCACATGAATACATAATTGCCTACATGCCTGACGCATTTTTAATCTTATACTATATACATATTACCTCGGAAGTGCTGCGATCCTTCAAGAAGCACGGCACATATGACATTGCAGCAAGTGCTTCTGTGGCCTTCCTAATCTGAGACAAAGTGTGTGCAGTCAATCTTTTAGGGCCATGATAGTAAAGACGAGAACGCCGCAGTTGTTCGTTCACTTCTTTGGTCAGCGCTGCAACGTCAATTCTGTCCTTCTCAAGGTTTAGTGTGCACGGCAAAACAACGAAATCACAGTGACAGTAGCCATGCAAAGACCAAAGAAGTTTACGCGCGATGTCTACGGTAAACAATCTTTCACTGTTATAACTGCTATCGTCGTTTTTGTTGTTATCCAACAGAGTCAGAACAAAAGGCGGCAGGTCTTCACCGAGACAAAGTATTTCCGCAGCTACGGAATCTGGTGGTGGTGATTTCACGGGAAGGCCAAGATCAGAACTCAGGGTATTTGAAATCCACACGCTCGTAGGCTTCAACTCTTCTGTTGCTGGCTGACCTTCTTCTGTGCTACACGCGTCCCTTTGCACTTTGATAATCCAGTCTTTAACTGCTTTTCTCCAGTCTGCATAGTTACCACGCTCAACTTTCTGCAGCTTATTCCACACTGCATCTGAAACAGTCGTTAGATATACTCAGTACCCAGCCTCTTCCATTCTGGAGCATTATCTAGATAACAGTAGCGTTCTCCGTTTTCCTGAACAGCTTTGATGACAAGACTTCTGAGGAACGCATAACACAGGCTTTTTCTGAGTGCATTGATATCATCATTAAGCGAAGTGAACTGAACCGAAGGAACAGTCTACAACCGGAAAGTGAAGTGTACGTTTACACGTTGAAACACAACCAAACAGTAAATACTAAAGCGACTTAAACAAAACAACAACAAAACGAAAACAAAAAGCAAACAAACAAAAAACAAACAAAAAAAGCCTCTAACAAGAAGACTTAACCAGAACGAACAAAACAAAACAAAATACTGTAATAAATAAATGAAAAATGACAAAAAGGCAACGCGGAAAACACTTCTACCTTTCATGTCGATTGTCGGTAGATCGTCCACAGCAGTGCCTTGCTCTTGGTTGCACAACGGACAGGTTTTATTCCATTTGAGTATACACTGACGACAGAGGTCTTTACCACAGCACCGGAGAACCTTACCCTGTCTCGCACCATCACGTGTGTAGTGAAACCAACAAATTGTGCACGGTGCTGACCGATCCTTCTTGTCCACAGTTTTACCTACATCAATTATTTCTCGTCAAAAAACAACAATGTCACTGACACGCAGACATTTAACCAGATAGATTTGCACCATAGCATTACACAAAAATGTGAAATCCTAACACAATGAAAGATTCCAGATGGATTCGCTTACTGTTCCCCCCACCCCCCTTCCCCTTTTCTACTTTAGGCCTCTTTGATGAAACATGCTTGCCCGCTACAGCCGATGGAAAAAAAAAAAGCAACCAACAAACAAAAAGTGTTGCGTGTTGGCAGTCTGATCAAAGTCTATAATGTTGTTCGGGTTGTGAGCGTATAATCGGACGAAGACTATTGTAATGCACTCAACGACACCAGCTCATATATATATATATTATATGATCGGATCACGAAAAAATTATTCTTTCCTTGTTTTTTCAACACAGTGTTGCTAGTTTACGGCAGCTGGATAAAATGATACAGTGATTTAACCTATGCGCCATTTGTACGAGGAATCACTGTTTCAGTGATTGAACGCTGACAAGAGTGTACGTTCTTACCCAAAGTATTTTCCAGTCTTAGTGGTGATATGAAAGATCAAGCTCTTTGGTGGGTTTTTCTTTCAGAACTCTTTTACCCCAGTAACTTCTAGTTGCTAGTTGTTCTAACTTGAGAGGTCGGGGGGGGGGGGGGGGGGATGGGGGGGGGGGGGTCCCCTGGTTTTCAAAACTTGTAAATCATTTTCTTTCTCTTCAGTTACTTCCTCCTCCCCTTTTGCATGGGGAGCCGGGGTAGCCGAACGGTACAGCGTTGGACTTTGAATGCTCGGGTCGTGAGTTCGACTCCCGGCTTGGGCCAAATATTCGTGCTGGTCTTTTTCTCGTTCTCGCTCTGTCTTTGATGTCACCCGTACGTGGTGGAAAAGGGCGTTAACTCCCAAACACCCACCCTCCCACCCCTTTTGCATTTTTTTTCCTGTTCTTTCTTTCCTATAGCACTTTTCTTTCGTTGTTTGTTTCTTCCTATGGTTGCTTCTTTCTTTCTTTATACATTTACTTAACTATTTATTGTTCCTGTTCCAGAAATAAAATGTGCTCTGACTGTATGTAATCTTCCTTCAGATGGAAAGAAAATGAAAACGATAAGAGTTGGGAAGTGAAAATACATAAGTGCATGCAAGAACCAAAACAGTTTAGATCTTTAGTTTATACTATTCTGCCTGCATACGTGTTGAATAAGGAGATAAACGCTGATTTCACACACACGATGACAAGAACATCAAACGTTTACCCGATGGCTTGTGACCCACTGCCTGGCGGTACACTGGAGTTCTAAAAAAGCGACGAGCTCCGACCAGATCCTTCACTTTGCTGTCCAGCAAATCTGTGAGTTCCAGATTTTCAACTGGAGGAAAGTCAAGAAGGATATATCATAAGATGGAAATGCACCTTTTTTTAATGACTGGGTATGAACATAATGGAGATGACTCGTGTAGTGCAGCTCTTGCCTCTTAATTTTCATCAGACATAATGGCAATGGGAAAGTTGCATCTCCACGGAAAGAAGATGCTAAACATTATGGTCAATGTGGCAAGTACATCCGCACCGAGACAAACGTATGCTCTTTCATAAATTCTTTTGACTGCAAGGCATGATGTGTTCTTCATGCCTTATTACTATGTCATTCATTTCAGTACAGACAGCTCAAACGAAAGAGGCACATGTTTGGGGTAAAATCAGGATAAGACTGAATAGGAAAAGGTGGACCTGCGTTTGTGAAATATTACATAAAACCAACTTACATGGGGTTAGCACGTCGATAGCACCTTGAAGGTCCGCCTCCCCTAGGCGTAAAACCAGTATCATTAGCTTCAAAGTCCACACAGAATCGAGAAATTCAGAATTTAAAAAAAAAAAGCAAAACTTACATCAAATATTGTCCCTTTATTTTTAAAGCAAACGATTCATACTTACATAATTATGTCAGAGGACAGGACTATTCAATCTGACTTGCACAACATGGCAAATAACTATACAAAAGTCGTATTTAATTCTTGAAAAAGACGAATTAGCAATGGTTGACTACGGCTATTCTGTCTTTTATAAATACTGATATCCAAAGCCTAAAATTACTTTCATAACATACCAGTACTTTGTGGGTTCTTGTCAATCAGCCCTGACTGGGGAGGCGCTGCCTCTGCCATGATATCTATTTTTTACTGAAATCTGGTACAAATACAAATAACACTGTCATGTTATTTCCACAGAGCATAAATACTGAAACTTTTCTTTAACAACAACATCATCATGGGATCACTCTCCGAATGCACGTCTTTCAGAACAGCTTGTATTGATGGGTGTTAAAGAGGGTATCAAAACTAATCGTGTATTCTGTGTTCTCCTACTATTGGCTAAATTCCACATTTACAAATGTAAACTTAGTGAACGACTCCCGTGAATGAATGCATATGTCCAAACGGCAAAACAAAGATACGAGTATATAGATGACAAATACTTATCTATAGTACATCATGACTCCTTTGACTGGATGCCGTACGAAGCCTTATTTGACATTTAGACTTATTTCTTAACGAATGTTTAGGCGAGCAGTTGCAGTTCGAATCTTCAACGTATGTATACACGTACGTATTAATGTTTAGTATGTATATATGTTTGTGTGTCTGTCTGTATGTATGCATGTATGTTGGTATGTATGTACTTTTAAAAAACCAAATAAATAAATAAATGTTATTTCCACAGAGCATAAATACTGAAACATTTTGTTTAACAACAACCACCACCACCATCGTGACGAGCGCATTTAGCATAAGGTTTCTAGAATTACGGAGAATTAATGCACAAGTTACTTGCCGTCGACGTTTCTTACTAAAGTACTTTTACTCACTGCATTAATCAATTTCGTTTGTACTCTTTTCAGCTTGATATCTAGAAAAGTAGTACAGTAGATACAAGTTAAAAGAATAGTCCAAAAATATAGTACAAAATTACTTTCATGGTCGTCTCAAGCACAAACGCTAACTTCTTCTGCTGTCTAATGTATCAGTTTGGTAAAGTGCTTACCGGTTAAGATGATTAACAGTCCCATGCAGCGGAGCCCTGCGGTCACCGCTTTGAATCTGTCTAAACCAAACACTCAGAATCAAATGTTTCCAGCAATTCACTTGTCATAGGAAAGCACTGCATCTTCTTCGATTTGAGTTGGCTTATGCTAACGTCCGAATGCGCTTCTCTCTGTACGCACACTAAAAATGAGGAATACGATAGCTGTTTACAGACAGATAACTTAGACAGCTTTGTGTAGCGATCTTCTCGTCGCGTGTGTAGCCTACAAAATGACGTCCACAAAATGGTTAGACACAGCCGACACAGCAGCCAACAGCTGAGGGCTGCCTTTTCCTTGTACCAACGATTCATCTGCACATACCGCGAAGCAAGCGCATGCGCGTAACTTATATATGAAACAACACACGGCTCAACCTGTAGTGTAGGTTCCCGACGCGAAGTGGCGAGCTGTTAGAAAGTTCGGATTCAACGTAAGTAAGAACACTAATCATTATTACTTTTAAAGGGAGTAAGTAAATGCCAATTTTCAACGTTGTTTTCACAACATGTGTTGACAGAAAAAGAAGCTATTTCAGAAAAGACCCCTTTTGCTTGTTTCCCGGAAACCACCCTACTGATAGCGACAATGCGTAGCAAAGTGTAAAGGTCGGTTCGACTTTGGCAAACTTGATGTGTACACATCAGGGTATGGAATCATTTTTTCGTCTGTAATCTATGCCCTTACATTTTGGTGGTATAGAATATTCAATTTAACTACAGACCACAGCTCCGTGCCAAATATATGTAATAAATGGGTGAGTTGGTTGGTTGCCTAGTTCGTGTCAGATCAGTCACGTGTCCTTGTATTGCGTACACGTATGTTTACTGGACTCAACTTGCGGTGCCCTGAGCCAAGCAACTTTTAATGGGCCTATTCCAAATATTATCATTAGTGGTGATATTTTTGTTGTTGCCGCTGCTGTAACTGTTGCTTTTTTGTTGTCCGTCGGAGGTGGTGATGGTGTTTTTTATGTACTGATTTTGTTTGTTATTGTAGTTGTTGTTTTGGTGGTTTTTAAGTTGTTTCTCAGTCTATAGAGAAACAACTTTATGGGATGGGGCTGATTTCGCTGCGCGCAGCAGCAAGTTTCAGTGATAAGAAGCCAGACTGTGACATTTCTCCAAGCAATACATACTTTCCCTGCACACAGTGACGTGTGTGTGTGTGTGTGTGTGTGTGTGTGTGTGTGTGGACAGATGTAATGATGGCTATCTCCTAAACCACCTCGTTGGACGGCTTTTTATTTTGAGATAAAATGGGGCAGTCATATTCTCCAGACCTACATTTCACGATTTTTATCCTGCCTCATGTTTAGTAAAGTTATCGCCCATTTAAAGAAATCGGCCATGTTATGTGTTTTTACGAAGAAGTTGTTCAAGTGGCTTTATTTTCTGGAATTTGTGAAGTTCGTCTAATTCAGTGGTGGCTGAATGATTTGTACATGTAGCAAGTGTTCAGGCAAAGTGTGTTCAGATAAATGGGGAGAGAAATTCAAGCCAAGTTTGTGTGAGCTTGCCTTTGTGTGTGCTGTTAGAACAATCCACAAATTTGTTTTTCAGAAAAAGAGTGTTTTTTACGAAAAAGTTGTTCAAGTGGCTTCATTTTCTGGAATTTGTGAAGTTCGTCCAATGATACTGACTGTATTCGTAGCACAGCCCTGTAGCTCTGGCAGGTTTTGAGTATTTAAAAAAAAATCTGAGGTAGGGGTGGTTTGCATGTAAGGCCAGATATCTATGAAAGGACTCCTTCAAAGTACTCATCATCCCGACATTTTTATGTTGTTTCCATAGTAATGGAAACAACATCATAGGACGGGCTAAATTTTCCACATTCATGGGCAAGCATCTGTGGTACAAACGCACGTCACTGCCGATCTCCCGCAGAGACGATTTTGCAAGTGTAACTCTGACAATGACGTAAGAAAACGTGCGTCATCGATGCTGACATGTACGGTGCGCCGAACGCGCTTCTCCTCCTCAGTGAGTGCCGCCTGTGCGTATGTGTGTGCGTGCGGCTGTGTGTGTGTGAATTGTGTCCAGGCCCGTTTCTTCGAAAATACTCAACCGAATGGCTTCAAGTTTGGGGTATCCAAATATTTCAAAATGTTACATTAGACGGTTCAAGCGTGTGATGACTGCTTAAGTGATTTGGGAGTTATCGCCCTTTTGAGACAAGTTGGTTGTCTTTCGTGTACAGGCGTAATATTTATTTAAATCACTCAATATTTTGGCAGTAGATAGCTTGAATACGGACTCTGAACAGAGTCACTACTAGAAAATGGTCGCTCTTATAGTTTTCATGTAAACCGAGCCTGAGTTGACATTGCACATTTCAAATTTGGGGTTTCTAAATGAATCAAGATTGTTGAATAGAAGGCCCGATCCAGGTACGATTGCACACATGATTTGCGAGTTATCGTCCTTTTCAGAAAAAGTGGCTTTCTGGCGTTTAAAGGCGTAATATTTACCTAAACCACTCCATTTTTTGGACATAGATAGCATAAATACGGACTCTCAACTAAGTGAATTTTGGAGGTTGTCGCTTTTATACTTTTGGCGTAAGCCGTACCTGATGAAAGTGCTGGTGAACACACTTTAGATCTCAAAATCGCTCCTACTATACATAGATAATGAGCCTGGGGTGCCATAAAAAATATACAAAAAAAATTAGAAAAATTCACTGCAGCCGTTATCGTCAGTTGACTCGAAAATTTGTACTCGCAGCACATTTCCTCTGCAAGCCACACGCCTCACAAACATCGAAGAAGAGACGCACGCGCACTGACGTAAAGTAAGTGCGTCATGTTTGATTGACGTGATGCTGTTTTTTCTTGGGGGTGTCTCGCCACTTTCTTTCCGAATTCCTCTGTTTGGAGACGTGGTGTATTTTACTTCTACAATGTCGCCATCTTCGTGCAATCGCAGAGAAGCCACGGGATACAACAGAATACAACTCCAATACTTTATGAACAGAATATGCACGTGATCATGATCCGTTTGAAGAAAATATATCTTCTGGTTATTCTATCTGCCAAAAACCTACATAAATAAACTATCTACACGGAGAGAGGTTACCTACACAGAGAGAGGATACCTACATTTTCTATGTAAATATATATGAAGAATCTATGTGGTTTAAATGAGCAACAAACTCCAAGGTTTGAAATAAAACAGTGTGTAAATATATATTAAGAATCTATGTGGTGTAAATGAGCAACAAACTCCAAGATTTGAAATACAACAGTATGTAAATATATATTAAGAATCTATGTGGTGTAAATGAGCAACAAACTACAAGGTTTGAAAGAAAACAGTATGTAAATATATATTAAGAATTTACATGGCTTAAATCAGCAGCACGCCCCAAGACTTAAATGGTAAACATATAAAAAGTCAGTGCAAGTTCAAATTATTCGGAGTGTCTATATTGTATAAAATAGGTTGCACACTCTCAAGAAACTGAAGATGCTGTCAGGGGGAACATCCTGACCAACACCTTCAGAGAACTAGCACAGTAGTGTTTGGTACAGATTTCTGTGGCATCCGTGCACAAGATGAAAAAAAATGTTCGACAGCATAGGGTTGATGGCATGGAAAACACCAAGGGGCCGGGTCCTCCCCCGCAGTGCAATACACGACAACAGTACTGTAGTATTCAACAGAGTGCGAAACAAAACACGTCAATAGCACTCTCATACAAAGACTGAAAAATAAAAATAGTTAAAGTAATTTAAGTCGTAGGTGCGTTCGAGGGCCGGGGCCAAACACGATTCTCTTATCGCTAGGCTGATGTCGACGACAGAAAAATCCAATACAAAACATATCAATAGCACTCTGACACAAAGACTGTAAAATAAAAATAGTTGAAGTAATCTAAGTCGTGCGTTCGAGGGCCGAGCCCAAACACGATCCTCTTATCGCAAGGCTGATGTCGACGACAGAAAAATCTCCAAAAGGGAGTGTTAGAGGGATTACCTATGGTGCATATCAAAAATGGAATCAAGGATAAATCGTTCCCCCCACTAATCCCCTCTGTACCTCATAGGGTGTAGACACTAGAAGAAATTCTTGTGTTCTCGCCTGCCTTGACAGGTCTAAGTTATAAAACAAAATACGATTGAATCTGCAGGAGATTGTATGCTCCTCTACGCTCTTTCAACAAAACATGACTCACAGTCACGTGTGAGACTTCTCTATCAGTTGAGGACTCACAGGCAGTACCTGTGACATACCTCTCTATCAGCTGATGACTCATTTTAAACTTGGGTACTTAATACCGTTCCGATTTTCCCTTGTGGACCAAATCATAAATACAAGTGATCATTCCTTGTATGGCAGCTCGGAAGGGTCCTTGAATTATCACATTTCCTGTGTTTGAGCTGTGAAAACGTTGACTGTAAACGGGTCAACACCATAAAATAATAAAGGATTTACAGTCTTGGTAGTAATAAAACAAGGAGGAACGGCCCCGTCCTACAAAGTTGTTTCTCCAAACTTCATTTTATTTTGTCTTTCTTGTTATTGTTGTCGGTTCTCCCCTCTCCAAGTTCTACCAATGACACTAGATCCTCTACGACCTCGACCGATTAGCCACGTGACTGGGGGTGGGGCCGGGTGGGGGAAGAAGGGAGGGAGAGAGAGAGAGAGGCAGAGAGAGAGGGTGGGTGGGTGTTTAGGAGTTTAACGTCCTTTTCCCCCACATAAGGGTGATATCAAAGACGGGGCAACGAGAAAAAGGCCAGCACAAATATTTGGCCCCAGCGGCCAGGATTCGAACTCTCGGCCCAAGCATTGAAAGTCCAACGCTCTACCATTCGGCCACCCTGGCTCCCCAGAGAGAGAGAGAGAGAGAGAGAGAGAGAGAGAGAGAGACGTCAGTTCCGTGATCTAAACATTTGACGTCAGCCTCAGGCAGGTCGTCATACAGAGAGAGAGAGAGATGACGTCAATTCCGTGAAGTAAACTTTCGACGTCAGCCTCTAGCACTGAGATCGTCTGAGGATGCTTGTTCATGTCTTGTGATTTCCCTGTTGGCTTTGTGACTTCTCCGACTGAATTATTTTTCACATGAAATCTGGAAGATCTAGAGGGCTGATGAAATGTCGGAAGCAGTGGCGATACTTGCAGATTTTGTCCGTGAACCAAACATTTGACGTCAGCCTCACGCTGCTCGTCTGACAGATGATACTTCTACATATCTTGTGATTTCCTTGTTGCTTTTGTGACTTCCGTGACTGAATTAATTTTTACATAAAATCTGGAAGATCTAGAGAGCTGATGAAACGTGGACTTAAGTGCCTTGGTTTGTACTTACGAAATTGCAAAATTGGAACTTTTTTGACCGGCGCTTCTCGCAGAAACGTGAAAAATGTGTTTATCTAAAAGCTCTGCTATTCTTAATACTAAAGCTATAATAGTGCAGCAGTTCATGTCATATGCGCAGTTGTCACAAGTGACAAAAATACCGGAATGATGAGTAATTTGAAGGAGTCTTTTCATAGATATTTGGCCTTATATGCAAACCACCCCTACCTCGGAAATATTTTTCTTACACAAAACCTGTCAGAGCTACATAGCTGTGCTACGAAAACAGGCAGTATAATTGGATGATCTTCCCAATTTCAGAAAATGAAGCCATTTGAACATTTTTTTCGAAAAACTTCGTAACATGACCGATTTTTAAAAATCGGCGATAATTCTTTTGAAAATGCAGTAGGCTAAAAATCGTGAAAAATAGGTCTGGAGAAGGTGAATTCCCATTTTATCTCAAAGTAAAAAGGCCTCCAACGAGGTGGTTTAGGAGATAGCCATCATTACATCCGTCCACACACACACACACACACACACACACGTCATTCCCGCCAAAAAGAACGCAGCAGCAAAGTGTGCACGTAAGGTGTCTATGACGCAGATTTCGTTACGTCACTGTGTGCGTTAAAGTAAGTATTGTGTGGAGAAACGTCACAGTCTTGTTTTGTATCACTGAAACTTGCTGCTGCGCGTAGCAAAATCTGCCCCGTCTCATAAAGTTGTTTCTCTATAGAGAAACAACTTTAAAAATGTAACTCATCACCAGTATTGCATAGCTGAGAGAAATATGAACAGCTGATTGGCTAATGACTCACCTATAAACAGTGAAATCGTGACCATACCTTCAAACGTCATATACTAAAAGGACCTAGGTGCATTTCCGGTCCATGACGCTTGGGCCTTTTCACCAAATAGCAAGGTCGGCGTTTCGTGCAATATGGGTTGTCTCCATTCTTTCATCAATATCGTCAATTTTCTTTCCGCTTATACAGGTTATGTATATATTCCAAAAGTGATTTACCGGTATATATATATATTTTTTTTTTTTTTTTTTTTTTGAGGTGCCCCCGATTACGGAAAATACACGAGTTTGTTGATTTCGACCGAAAAACTGCGAGTTTTAACGAGCAGTTTTCCGGTCGAAATCAACAAACGAGTGTGGTGTATTTTACGTAATCGGGGGCACCGAGTTGGGAAAATTATTTATACCACGTCCATACCAGCATTTGTTTGATTTGAGAACTGACATCGGCATTCCAAGCGGCTGCTTCGCACAGGCACGCAATCTGTGTACTTCTGTGCACGAGGCGTTTTACATCCCGTTGTGCATGCGCTTAAGAAGTAGTTCCTTTTACAATGACCCTGTTGCAGGAATGTAAGTCACCTAAACGTTTACCAAGCAGCGAACACCACCACCACCACAAACAAGATGGCCACCAGCCCAATATGTTGTTTCCATTCAATGACCTGCTGTAGTCACAGTCGTAGTCGTTGTGTCATGTATGCAGCGATGGGAAAGGGTGTTCCGCGATCGTACTAACCCTTTTGACTCGTACGACAATGTGGACATGCTTCAAAGGTTTAGATTTAGGAGGAGAGACCTGCAGGAATTGTGCGATCTGCTGTAGGACGACTTGAGGTACCCGTGTAGAGGGGGGCGCGTTCAGTTCACTACGCACCCTGCAATGCAAAGGCCTGTGTGGCCGGCCGTACACACATCATGGGTTGATTTGTTTCCTTTTTGTGGGTTAACATTTGTTGTGTGTGTTTCGGACTAGTTCAGTGCTGAACGCACTCGGTCAGTCCTCACTGATCAGCCACCACCGTTTTGATCGTATGCCTGTCAATGCAGGTCTCATTCATTGTGTTGTGGACCCGAAATGTGCGGATTTCGAATTCAGAGTTTTGGTGGAGTCATGTTTATCTGCCGTAGCAAGTCAGGTTAAATGCGTGGCATGTATGTGGAGAGTTTTGTTGATGTTGTTGTTATCCTCTCCTCTTTCGTTTTTCGTTGTTCTTTGATTGAGGTTTATTCCGTTGGTTTTCTTGCCAGTGAGCCAACTACATACGGTTTGTACGTGCAGTAAATGCTTCTACTGGTCCAATGTTGAGATAGAGACTGCTAGGGAGCGGTCTATATGCGACCTGCATGCACTCCTGATCACACTCTCCACATACATGCCACGAATTTAACCTGACGCTACGGCAGATAAACATGACTCGATCAAAAACTCTGTAGTGAACGCGTAGTGAACACACCCCCTCTACTCTTTCACGCTTCACGCTGGAAGGAGAATTTGTGCAGGTCACGTGATGGTGTTTTCCGTGGGAATCCCAGGGGTCCCACACCTATCTAAAAATAACCCGTACGTGACACCGTTTCCAGTAAGTGCGCGTCGTGACCGGCCAACTAGCGGAAGAGATAGTTTTCACGTAGCCACATACGAACTTACGATCCGCAAACTATTTGCGCAAAGAAATTTGCGTTGGCGTCGTGACCACGGCCCCTGATCTAGAACATTCCTCAACTTACTGGAAGGTTCGATATCTTTCCAAGGTGACGTAATCTACTGACGTTACTGCACCAGCATGTTCTGGGATGGTCTAGAAATTATTTTGCATCGAAATGCAGTATCTTTTCGCGATCTCTACAACTTGACATGTGGAAAGCGGGAATTTCAGTGGGTTTCGTTTTTGCCACTGACTCACACTCAGAAGCATAATGTGTGTGTGGGGGGGGGGGGGGGGAGGGGGGATGCGTGCGTGCGCGCGCAAGCGCGCGTCTAAGGCGAGAGAGAGAGAGGGTCTCTTCTCCGATACCAGTAAGCAATCGTCTGTCAGTCAGGTCTGCGGGAAGTAACTCTGTCAAAGGGGAACGACTTTATTACAAGAATTCATTCACCCATGTTGAACCTCGCATACGCCAAAAAGTTTGTGACGTCAACCAGCTAGGCGAGCTCACACGACCTCACGTGTTTGGGTTTTTGCAAGTGCATAGAGGCACGATAAGGGTTTTCAGTACTTTCTTTATGTCAGCATGCTTGATGTCAGAGAGCTTGCGTTCCGGCGTGTGCGCGCGGGCTGCATACATGACACAACGACTACGACTGTGACTACAGCAGGTCATTGAATGGAAACAACATATTAGGTTGGTGGCCATCTTGGTTTTTTTTGTTTGTTTTTTTAATTTTGTTTTGCAACCTATTTTCTGCGATTTTTTTAAAATTTAAAATACGTCACTGTGTGCATGCAGAGACTGATTGGGGTGTTTTTATTTTCTTTTGCCCCAAGTGAAACCACCACAATAGAGAACAGTGTACATATATATTAACAAAAATGTCTAATTCCAGCTGTATGTTGTTGTTTCCCCATTAAGGAGGTGTCTTTCAAAGACATCATGTGTTCAAAGTTTTGTCGGACACGGTTTCACAATTTCTAAGAGCATCTTTCCCGGTGAAATTCACTGACTACTGATCAGCTAATCGTATTAGCATTCTTCGATTTGTGCAGAGAAATGACTTGACATTTTAATAGTGTAACGCAGATCTGTATGTATTGTTGATCAAGTAATTAATCAATTAAGTGATTGGTGGAATGGATTGATGCACGTTTCATTAATTCAGTGCCCTTCACAGGAGACGTACTATTTTTGCGGCTATGGCGTCCCCAATGGATCAAGCACCAAGCACAGGTCAGTGTAATGTAAACATACATACACACAACTTACAAATTAAGACTCTTGAAAGAGATATTGAACTTCTCTTGTCAGTTGTGAATACATGGAAAATCGGTATTTAGGCACCAAACTTGACACAATTGTAGTTGGCGAAAAGGCCTCTCCAAGCCTATCATTCTGAAAGACATTTTCTAGATATGCGTTTTAAAACAGAAAATTGTTTTCAGACGCATGCATTTGCTCCGCTCCTTATACTGTGATCATAATATAAAAGAAATCACACACTCACACACAGTTAGTGCGCTTTACCTGTAAAACGTAGGCTTGCGCGCGCGCGCGCACGCACACACACACACACACACACACACACACACACACACACACACATACCGCCACTCATCAAAGACATTTTCTAGAGGTCGAGATCAGGGTCTTGAAAAAAGTTCCATAAATTCATTTCTCATTTGCGCAGCAGCTATGAGCAAAGGGCAACCGTAATGGTATCATTTATAATTGGTACATGAGGAGTTCATTACAGACATTTTCTGGTAAATGTGACCTCTGAGATCTGCATCTGCACAATGTACGTTTGTTAACAATGAGCAACTTCCAGTATATACAATGAGAAACTTCCAGTAAATTTCAATCTTATACGTGAGCACTTCGCACTGCCATGTATCTGAGTGCACTCAAAGTGTGTTACTATTCTTTTGTATGTAATTTGATTTTACCCTATCATTTCAGTTATTAAACCACCAAAAAATTTCCATATTTTGAGCAAGAAACGCGACACCATCAAATTTACTTGGTCTGCACCAGAAGATGAGCCTGAGGAATACAGATTTGAGAAAAGGGAGGGTGAAAGTGGGAGATGGGACACGATAGGCACACCAAAAGCGTGTACCTTCACAGCAAAAAAACTGAAGAGAGATACATCTTACGGCTTCCGCGTCATGGCAATAAAAAGACTTCCGAGTCAGCCTGCTGTTTTGGAGAACGTCATACTCCGTGCATCAAATGGTAAGCGTATACTGTATGAATTACATGTCTTCTTTCTTTTTCTTCTTTGCTTCTTGTCAAGAAACATCGTACTTTTTCGCTAAGATGTGGTTGTATTGATTTGCAGGAAACGATGGGCACTACAATATTTTTTTAATTCAGAAAAAGATGTGCATGTCTCTTGGTCAACTTGTAAATCTTTGTATCACGTTTGTGACATCGATTACTTCTGGTTTACTTGTTCTGAACTGTGACAATTCTCAAAGACCGGTTTTAAAATGCTAGTGTTGTTTCCAACAAACAGAGAAGTTGCCTCCCGAAGGTCTGAAGATGTCATCACCACAAGATTCGGATTTCGTCACTCTTCAATGGTCGGCACCCACCACGTCTCCGGGTCCTTCAGAATACGTTGTGGAGGTGAATGACCTCGGTGAATGGAAAAAAGTTCCCAGTTTGCAGTTGACAAATGTCGAAAGATACTTTACTGGAAATATACGAAAATCGGATATTGGTCTGAAGTATCCGTACTTCAGCTTCCGTGTCAAGGCACATTACGGTGGTCAAGCTTTCAGCGAACCGGTAGAAACAGGTATCACCTGCGTTTAATTATTTCAACATCATCTGCTCGTTTTCATATAACAATGGCCCAAGTGCTTGTAGAATTATAAGATAACAGTGTAATGGAGGGAGGGGGGCAGGGTGGGTGTCATTGTATCCAACATGGGATATATGAATGTTGAATCTTTTCAGATTTGAGCCAGTCAGTTTTGCGTCCAAGTCTTTTGGTCAGTGACGTGTTCTTAACATGACCCTGGAAGGTGTCCTATTTCACAAAACCAAAACCCCCATTATGTACACATCAGCCACTAACGCAGAGAAAGTGTGATGCACATGAATCCAGTACATGGTGAAAATCTCCATCCTACAAAATCCTTAATTAAAAAAAAAATGATGAGTGGCGGTATGTGTGTGTGTGTGTGTGTGTGTGTGTGTGTGTGTGTGTGTGTGTGTGCGCGCGCGCAAGCCTACGTTTTACAGGTAAAGCGCACTAACTGTGTGTGAGTGTGTGACTTCTTTTATATTATGATCACAGTATAAGGAGCGGAGCAAATGCATGCGTCTGAAAACAATTTTCTGTTTTATAACGCATTTCTAGAACAGACAATAAAGTTTGTTTTTTTAATTTGAAAAATGTTAAATGTTCTTCTTTTTTTTGTAATTATTACAGATTGTGAAGTGTGCAATGTGCTCCGTTCTGCACCCATGAGAAACATCTTGTTTATGATGGATAAACTGCGAAAGGAACCCCATGCTCGTGAGGAACTACTGAAAGTGGTGAGTGCAATGATTAACGACGGTGGCGGTTTTTTTTTTATCCACGCTACAGACCCACATGACCTCGGGGAACTTGACAAAGACATCGACGACAAGCTAAGAAAGCTCATTCCAGATAACAACCTCTTTGACCAAATGTTTGAACGCCACTTTGACGCAGACCCACATCACATCAAGTTCAGGGTCTATCCTCGAGAAAGAAACAGTCCGTTGAGTACTTACTGCTTCAATTCGCCAATATCGCTCAACAAAGGAATAGAGGAGCCCACCCATGCAGAGATGCTCAAGTTCTTGAATGCTCTGACAAATGAATCGGTTTCTCCTCCCGAAAAACATCCCCCAAAAGATCGCGAAGACGTCTATGAAAAACATGTTGAAAACAAGGAGGTCTTAGGGAATAATAATAAATACGTTTTTCAAGAAGACTCCCGGACGCAGGCAAAAGATGTTGATAGGCGCAAAGGCGAAAGGCAAGAGATACCTAAGGATTTCTTTGACAGAATGATGCTTGGGAAATATATTTCAGCATTCTCCAAAGCTCGTGCGGGTGCTGTGAAAATAGGTATAGGAGAGAAGAAGAGCCGTTTTCAGAGCCGTGGATTCCTCTTCCCAACAAACGAGGTAAGAGAGTGGGTGAAGGGTGAAGTCTTCACGAAAATACTTGACAGCATGTTTTGGTATGGGTCGCCTGAACCTAAAAGCTGCATCGAAGTTGAATTCTGCCGCGTGGAGGCGGACCCACAAAAAATGGAACAAGGAGATGCCGGACAACTCTATGTTGTAGAAGTAAAGATTCGCTATTACGAAGGAGTAGCTTTTAGCAAAGCTTCCGGCCCAGAAGCATACACGTTTTCAGGACCTCCAGGATCAAGCCAAACTCCAGACGACGTTTTGCTACGAATGACATTCGATAAATGGCTTGAAGAGAACGAACTACAAGCTCTGGATAAGAAGATGCACTTTCGGAAATATCCTGACCCGAGAAGTGGTGCAAACGATAGACAAGAACAAGACATGGAGCACTGAAAATCCAAATGTCACGTTTGAACTGGTAGAGCTTTCCTGAGGGTTTGACATGCGCATACTACGAACAGTTCGGACACGGGAGCAATTGAATCGGCATAGACTGTACGTTGTATCATGCTTTTCGTGGGTGTGGGCGATTGTGTGCCACAAAGTACAATGTTCATGTGTGTTTTAGTGTCTGTACGGACTGACAGTCTTCTACCATAGCTTGAGGTCATTGGTGGGCGACAGCAGTTAAATGCATACCCTGTCCAATCAAATTCAGATGTGTGTGTGTGTGTGTGGTGTGTGGTTGCGGTGGTGTGTATGTGCATTTGATGTATGAGAACGTTTATTGTTTATTGTACATAATGTAAATTGGGTCTCACAGCAATTGACTAAGTACAAATACATTAATCGAAGGATGGGTGGCTGTTTGAGGGCTTAACGTCCTGTTCTACCACATAAAGATGATATCAAAGATAGGGCAACGACAAAAAGCCGGTTTCGGCTTCCTGACCCGAGTGTTGAAACATTAAGGAACTGAGTGCTGAGAACGACTTCGGAAACGTATGAAACGGCCAGAGAGAAGGGTGGGTGGGTGTTTAGGTGTTTCACGTCCTTTTCCACCACATAAGGGTGATATCAAAGACGGGGCAACGAGAAAAAGGCCAGCACAAATATTTGGCCCCAGCCGGGAATCGGCCAGAGAGAAAGGAGAAGGGGAGGGGCCCATTGCAATACATTTTATTGTCGTCATTTGTTTTATTTCGGAAGGACTGCTGCCACAATATAAACGATATGAAGATATATTCTTTATAGTCCGTGGGCACTACTTGCAAAAGAGGCCCAGAAAAAGAGTTCGTGGTCTACCATATTGTGAACAAACAAAAACTTACATGATGGTGATCAGGGATGTTTGGACTAGTCACCGCCAAGTTTCGTATTAAAAATTCTTGCTCTTGTGCCTCTGGCGGCCATTTTTGTGGTAGTATTTTTCATGTATTACCTACCATCGGTGGCATTAGTATCATGTCAACAAACTGCCTGCTAAGTGAGTCCAAACTGTCTAAATAGCTACAGGGTGTTATTGTCTCATTTTTGTGGCCACTGAAATGTTTCATGTGAAAACAACAATAAAACACAGGAAAATAAGGAAAAAAATATTATCTCCCTTGCCATAATTGTGAAAAGAATGTCACATACGCTGGGGAAGTTTTGTGGAAGGCAGCATCTTGCACACTCAAAACAGCGGCCACAATCACAGTTCATAATGCATTGCAAACTAGAGAGGCAGAAGCCTCCATGGCTCCCTTGTGACAAGGGTCAAGGTCATTTACAAGAGTATGTTTGTAAAGCTCCTATCACTATCTATCATGCCAAGCAAGGTGTCTCAGGCGTTCTGAGTTCCTGCCAATATTACAGTTTTCCCCAAAACAGTGTATGACCTTGACCTTGGGTCAAGGTCATTCAAATGAGATCTCATCAATGTCTATCATCGTGCCAAGTTTGACGCCTCTAATATTTGTAGTTCCTCCGAAAATGAATGGTGATGTTAAAATTTACAACAGACAGCTTTGATGATCTTGACCTTCAGTCAAGGTCATTCAAACAAGTAGGTCTCATTGCTGTCTATAATCATGCCTCGTTTGGTGCCTCTACTGTTTGTTCTTTCAGAGAAAATGCCAAGGGGTTAAAGCTTCTCAAAAACAGCTTGCATGGTCTTGACCTTAACTAAAAGTCACTGAGCACAGTATGTCAGTAAAGGTGTTGCCAATGTCTATCATCATGAAAAGTTTGGTGCTTCTGGTTCTTCTAGATTCTGAGAAAATGCAAATATAAAAATTTCCAAATGGACCGCTTTAATGACCTTGATCTTGGGTCAAGGTAATTTAAAATGGTATGTGTGCATAGGTCTTATCACTGTCTATCAGCACACCAAGTTTGGCGCCTCTGCTGTTTGTTATTTCTGAGAAAATGCCAATGTTAAGGTTTCACAAAAATAGCTTGTATGGCCTTGACCTTGACACAAGGATATTGAATACATGTATATCTGTAAAGTTCTTATCAATGTCGATCATCATGCAAAGTTTAAAACCTCTGGATTTTGTAGGTTCCGAGAAAATGCCAATGTAAAATTTTCTGACAGCTTTAGTGACCTTGACCTTGAGTCAAGGTCATTTACAATGATATGTTTAAAAGGTCTTATGGTTGTCTATCAGCATGCCAAGTTTGGTGCCTCTGCTGTTTGTAGATTCTGAGAAAATGACAATGTTAAAGTTTTTCTGGACACACACACACACATTACAGACAGACGATGGAGGGTTATAACATAGACTTCCATTGTTACACAAGGGAGCCAACAAATAGGTAATCCACAAGCTGAAGTCACTCATTCAAATGCACGAAAATGCAAGAGAAGAGCAACCCCAAGTTGTAATCATAGAACACATTTTCAAAGTCTGACCTGTAACAAGGGAGTACAAATCAAAGTTCATGCACACTTGATCCACAGATTCAACAGTATGGAACAGTCTTGAACTAGTTGAAGTCTGGCAAAATGAGGAAAGTATGGTAAACAGTCACTTCATGCACATTTCATTCTGAATGTCACACCGTACACTAATCTTCATCTTCTGACACATGATTGCTCCGACTCATTCTCCGACTCAATGCTGTCAACATGCATCCTCAGTTGTCCCTTGGTTGCAGCAGTTCACACAGACACATGCCTGTGTAAGTGAGCGAACGTTTGCGGCAGGAACATCTCGCACATCTTGCACAAACTCTGAAACTAAGGGTGGCACAGCAGGAAGTGACATCCACTTGAACACCAAGAATCCGTTGTCATCTATCATCCATCCATGGGACTGGGGAGAAGGAGCACAAATGTACTGGTTCAAGCAGCGCCGATGAATGCCGGTCTGGTATGCAGTACACATGGCATGGAGATTGAATGAATCTTGATTTGGAGGCAAGCTGTTGGCTCCATCTGTTTGCGCTGAAAGAAACAAATGATGTCTAAGACTGTTGACATCAGGGTCTGATTTGCTTCCATACAGTGCACAGACATAGGCATCAAGATTCTTCAGAGTTTCCTCACTTGGGGTCCACTCAGTGCCAAAATCTGCAATTGTCGAGGCAAAACCTGGGTGAGCACGCAGACAGAAGACAGCCTTCTTCTTCCCTTTGCCTCGGAAGAAACTCACATCCTGTGAATGATTGAAGACCTAGGAGTGCCTGGCAACTTGTTTCACTGTACATGTCTTTTATGCTTGACATGTTAAACAAGCATTGACACTTGCAACATCAGACTGCAGTCAAAACGATGGGCCTTGGCAATGGCAAGCACAAAGACATCAGTGTCTGGGCTGACAACTAGCACTGTTGGATAGCTGTAAACAGCACTGAACGCATGTAGAAGAAGCCATGCGCAACAACTCCAGACGAGATGTTGATTAAATTGTGCAACTGTGTATAGCAGGATGCATGGTATCTGCACAAACAAAGAAAAAAATCTGAAAGTTGTCACTGAAACCCATCGTATTTTAATATCCGTGCCCTGAAATATCATAGTAACTCACACACACACACACACACACACACACACACACACACACACACACACACTACTTTGCTTCATCAGCAAGAAGATCTCCTTTGTAGTTCAAGTCTCTGAAGATGTCCTCTCTGTGTAGCAAAGCTGCAGCTTCTATGAACATGTGACCCTCACTTCCACCCTGAAAACAAAACACAATACTTCACTGCAGTGGCTGTGTTTGTCCTAATTTGTGACAGTAATGCTTCTGGAACACAAACTTGGAAGGGTGCTTAACTGACAAACTGATAATGAAAATTTCACATTATTGCTTAGCTGGAACGGCACCTGGAACCTATTCAAGAGCATCTGTAGTCATTTCACTGCTTGCAACTGAAAAACAACCAACTGTCATTGAATTTGAAGTGCTGTAGAGACACTCTGATGTTGATCAAGTGAAGTAGGGCGGTACGGGAAATGTATTTCATTATATTACGGGTAATCTGCTTATGTGATCTCACGTAAGAAATAATGAAAGTATTGAACAAAAATTATAAGCTTTGTGCTTACCTGCACCAGTGTTTCGAGTGGCCTTGTCCCAGTGCCTTCACGTTTCATCCATTTTTCTTTCCTGCAAATGATGCACACTGGGGGAAGAATGTTCGATGGTCGCCGGTCTTCTCGCTTCCTCAAAACTTTCCTAACAGGGGACGGTTTTCGCACAAGCTTTCCTTTGGCCACGCGTTTCTGAGCTTGTGCAATCCTGACTTTATGCGTGAAAGCTTTGTAGCACGCGTCGTCATACCCATCTCCGTCGCTTCGTTCTAGCTTCTCAGTTCTGTGTCAGCACCTGCGCTCTTTCAAGGCTCACACCCACCCAAATTTACCCATTGTTCACGGCTGTAAAACTGTATTCCAGCGAATGTCCGTAAAACAAGAAATTTCTTCGGTTTCAGCACCACAAACGCAGTGGAGCACACACGTTTTCTCCGCCAAGGTTTACAAATAACGAAGGCCGTATGTGGTTTCTTTCACGAGAGATCTGCTAAGGGAAGTAACCCGGACAGGAAAATTACGTCCCTTGTGCGAGCAAAAACACGTAAATTAAAAGTGCCTCCTATTTCAATAAGAGCAATTATTTTTAATACGACGACCCACCAACATTCTTTCACACCACTTTTGAGTTGCCTAAACACATTTTGTATTGTTCACAACCATATAGACCACGAACCTGAACGCTAGCACTGATGTGCCCACAGACTATTAAGTTTGTGTCTTATCTGCGTTTGGCGACATAAACATATGTGTGTTCTGTCTTGCGTAGTGAAGCCACTCGTAACTTTATGATTCAATGTAGATATTCCCTGAATGTTTGTGTGCTGACCTTTTTCCACAGTGATTTGATTTGTTAAGTTCTGATGCAGACTACCCCCCCCCCCCCTCCTCCTCCATTTTCCCGTTTTACATTAAAACTCTTACCCCCCCCCCCCCCCTTATGAGCATGCTGTGTATGGATTTTTGTTTTGTTTTGTTTTGATCATGTTTTTCGTATGTTGCGCGCCTTGTGCTGTGTATATATTTAGGTGTAGTTTAATCAAATACTAGCAGACTGCAGCGCTTATTAAACAATCTGCTGACGTGTGTCAAGCGGACCCAGCGTTCACGAGTATGAATAATTGTATCCATGTGCATGACACTAGTTTTGATCTGCCCGACAGTGATAATGTTTTTGAGACGATTCTGGAGGAGAAACGCACGTGTACCCCGGTAACGAATTCAGAGCCCAGGGGCCGTGGTCACGACGCGTTCGTAACTTTTCCGCCACCGATTTACGCACGCGAGGGTCCGTAACTTACGATTTGTGATAAAATTGGGTGGTCATGACGTTTGCGCAGAGTTACGGCCGCTCGGAAACCCTTGCGTATTGTACACCACCTAGGAGGGTGTCGGAAAGGTGCCGTAGCCTTTGCGTAAATCTGAAAAATGGCGGCCCGCTTGATTTACCTGAACTGCAAATGAGAAGAGCATTGCGACGGGAAAGGGTGTTCCGCGATCGTACTAACCCTTTTGACTTGTACGACGATGTGGACATGCTTCAAAAGTTTAGATTTAGGAGGAGAGACCTGCAGGAATTGTGCGATCTTCTGTAGGACGACTTGAGTGTAGAGGGGGCGCGTTCAGTTCACTACGCACCCTGCAATGCAAAGGCCTGTATGGCCGGCTGTACACACATCGTGGGTTGATTTGTTTCCTTTTTGTGGGTTAACATTTGTTGTGTGTGTTTCGGGCTAGTTCAGTGCTGAACGCACTCGGTCAGTCCTCACTGATCAGCCACCACCGTTTTGATCGTATGCCTGTCAATGCAGGTCTCATCACATCAGTTCATTGTGTTGTGGACCCGAAATGTGCGGGTTCCGAATTCAGAGTTATGGTCGAGTAATGTTTCTCTGCCGTAGCAAGTCAGGTTAAATGCGTGGCATGTATGTGGAGAGTTTTGTTGATGTTGTTGTTATCCTCTCCTCTTTCGTTTTTCGTTGTTCTTTGATTGAGGTTCATTCCGTTGGTTTTCTTGTCAGTGAGCCTGCTACATACGGTTTGTACGTGCAGTAAATGCTTCTACTGGTTGTAGTCCGTCCAATGTTGAGATAGAGACTGCTAGGGAGCGGTCTATATGCGACCTGCATGCTCTCCTGATCACACTCTCCACATACATGCCACGCATTTAACCTGACGCTACGGCAGATAAACATGACTCGATCAAAAATTCTGTAGTGAACACACCCCCTCTACTCTTTCACGCTTCACGCTGGAAGGAGAATTTGTGCAGGTCACGTGATGGTGTTTTCCGTGGGAATCCCAGGGGTCCCACACCTATCTAAAAATAACCCGTACGTGACACCGTTTCCAGTAAGTGCGCGCCGTGACCGGCCAACTAGCGGAAGAGAAAGTTTTCACGTAGCCACGTACGAACTTACGATCCGCAACCCATTTGCGCAAAGAAATTTGCGTTCGCGTCGTGACCACGGCCCCTGTTGTGTGTCAGACTGGCCCTATTCACGTAAACTCAGTTGTGTTTACGCACGTTAAGGCGTCACAAGTCACTAGTAGTGAAAACGCACGTGCCGCCCACTGTCGAGACCCATTGACTGGGTTGGAGACCTGTGACCCAAATTATATGTGTGGCCGTGAGAGCGGCTCACCCATTGGTTCGGTAGTTGGATCACGTGTCACAAATCTTGGGCCGCGTTTCTTACGGAAAGGCGCTCGCGGGCGCTTGCGAAAGTCGCTTTGCCTCGTTGGGAAACGGCCAATTAGAACCAAGGCGCTTTCAAAATGGCGGCGGAATCACGAACACTGTTGTTGGCAAGGTTAAAAAGGAAGAAGAAAACTCTAGTGCTCGCAACTATCAGTCATCTTTTGAGCGCAGAAGACGACGTTTTTGAGGAGGAGCAATAATTACTGGCTTGGAGCATGATATACCGCTAGTATGCATGTTCTGCTCGATGCAAAACGGAGACGTAAGGCACCATTACGTACTCACTTTGACCACTCCTTCCCCACAAACACGCACGACATATCCCTGAATGACTGGCGACCACGGCCCGGTGCAATTAGCTCAAATTATTTTCGTATACTATTCTGCACAATTACAAGTTGGGACAGAAGGTCTCCATCCACCCGCAAATTCATTTTAAGCCATTTCTTAGTTCCACTTCAACGAAGCCTTCGGTGGGCGCCGCCATCTTTGTTTACATAGAAACTGACCACGTGACCTTTTGCTCGCGGCAAACTAGCTTCAGACTTAGTGCGCGGGCGCTTTTTCCGCCCGCCGCGGGCAAGGTGCCTATAGACGGTTTCATAGGAAAGCGCCCCGGAACGTTTCGAAGCGCCCGCCTTAAGAAACGCGGCCCTGATCACGGTGCACATGCTAGACTTGTATACACTACCAATAACGTGAATGAGTGCTCGTGTGTAGGTCCCACAGTTGTGCTGTCGGATTTGCCAGAAACCTGTGAAATACATGTACCGACTACTAATATCAACACGTATACATTTGATTGTCATGCCGATGAAATGGAAGCGTGTAAACTAACTGAACCATCCTGTGAAATTACTATAGGTGTAAAATTTCTTACTGCCCACCCAAGTGTAACGATTAAACCAGATCCCATCCATGAAACACCTGGCTTTACGCACGATACTACCATACGCGACCCGTGTAGTGATTCACGTGCCACGCTTACAGTCGACCCGGCTGCATTGTGCATTTTTACCCCCCTACCCATTGGTCAATTCGGTTCAGTCATTGCCGTGCAGCCAGCAAACGCGAGTACCCACGTGGATCAACATCTATTGCCGTCGCACGACTCTAACGTAGTTGTAACGCCGATCCCAAAGTTGCCAGTAACATGTATTAATGGGGAAACTGACAAACGTGTACAGATCTGTCTAGAGGAACTGGTACACGGTCGCCCCTGCTCCGTGGAAGCCAGCGTAACAATAACCCCAGAAAATTGTTCCCCAGGTAGGTCCCACTCACTGAATGATGATTTTGGTAATCATGATTTCTCACTGTATGCACATGATAACGAGGAGCAGTCAACACTTACCATTTGTGATGGTTCTGCCGATAGTGATTGGGTAGACGTATGCCATAACATTTCCGCTGTTAGTGATTTATCATTTTTTGTCACTTAATGTCTGTGGTCTAATTTCCAAGCTTATGTTTCCAGAGTTTTTGGAATTAGTTAAAGCATATGATATTGTGTGTCTCTCTGAGACAAAACTGTGTGATGTGGACGAGATCTACCTACCTGGTTATGTCGGTTTCTTCAAGAACCGAGGCAAATACAGACGACGGTCTGGTGGTATCTGTATTTTTGTGAAGGAGCATATTGCCGAGTATATATCTGTTTTTGAAAATAGGTCAATGATAAGTAGTGTTAATGAAAAGATGAAGAAGTATTATTCATTCACAGATGTATCTCTACCAGAGAATATCCTGTTAATGAAGTTAGAGGGTCTTGTGTTTAAAGAAGTAGTTACTGTTGGTGCTGTGTATATAACCCCTGAGGGGTCGCCATACGCAAATACAGACTTTTTTGTTCAGCTTCAAGATTGTATTGTTGCACTGGGGTTAAATAATTTATGTCTTCTGGGGGATTTTAATGCACGTACTGGAACCTTGAATGATATAATTGAGGGAGATGTTAATGACGGTCTGAATGTTTTGTTTGAGGGTCGTATTCAACAGTCAAATATCCAAAGACGTTTAAACACTGATTGTGGAACAAATAATATGGGTTTTCGTTTAGTTGATTTCTGCAAAGAAATGGGTGTCGTAATAGTTAATGGTAGAGTTGGTGTTGATGGAACTTGCGGAAGAGCTACATGTAAAAACGTGAGTGTTATAGATTACGCCCGAGTGTCAGTGGAATTGTTCCCCCTGCTTAAGCGATTTGTAGTGCTAGAATTCAACGAAATGTTCTCCGATGTACACTGCCCTGTTGAGTTGCGTATTGCAAACTATGCTGCCAAGTCAGAAATTAACTCCAGTAGTACTTCCGATGGAGTGAGTAGCATGAAGCGTGCCAGTGTGACTGCAGCTGACGATCACGAGAAAACCTTTCATCACAACTCACGCACAGCACGCCCAAAATGGAGACAAGAATGTGTCGGTACCTTTGTCAAAAATCTTGACGATAACAGAATAGCTCAACTGAACGCAGCCTTACATCGTTCCCTTTGTGTAAATAGTGGCTCATCCACTCAGCAAGACGTGTAACCGCTATCATGACAGATAGCGCCCGGAGTCTTAATCTCATTACGTAAAGGTAAATCACAGCCCAGTGTAAACCCCTGGTATGATACAAACTGTGAGACTAAACGGAAACAATTTCAAAAAGCCAAAAGAAGACATAACAGACACAGAAACACAGAAACTATGGCCGAACAGATTAAAGCAGCTAAAGACTACAAACGCCAAATTAAAGCGAGTTTTAACTTATTTAAACGAAAGCTAGTGAATAAGATCCGTGCTGCTAAAAGTAAAGATCCGAGGACATACTGGAAAATTATTAACGGTACAGCTGAAGAAAAACAGAGCAATATTTCTTCATTATCGTGTGAAGTGTTCTATGAGCATTTCAAGTCGTTAAATCCAGACGTGGAAGCGACTGCCGATGATGATGTTTGTAGTAGTAGTAGTGATAGTAACGATGCTGAGGAAAATGGTGAAGACAGTACATTTCTTAACAGTCTGTTTACTACGGACGAAGTGAGGGAGTGCATAAAAGGGCTAAAATCATATAAAGCATGCGGCATCGACCAAATTATTAACGAGTTTATAAAAGCATCAGAAGACAAAATGGTGGATACATTTACAGCTCTTTTTAACCTGATCCTTACGACAGGAAAAATCCCAACAGCCTGGGCGACTGGTATTATAATCCCGATTTACAAGCAAAAAGGGGATAAAAACGACCCTAGCAACTATAGAGGTATCACAGTTCTGTCGTGTTTTGGTAAACTGTTCACTAGTCTTCTAAACAAACGATTGCATAGCTTTTTGGAAGAACACCATGTCATCGGGGAAGAGCAGGCTGGTTTTCGAGAGGGCTACTCCACAACAGATCACATCTTCACCTTATCATGCCTAATTGACTTTCTACTGGCTAAAAAGAAGAAATTATTTTGTGCGTTTGTTGATTATTCCAAAGCGTTCGATCGGGTTAATAGATCTTTTTTATGGCAGAAACTCTTAAACGCTGGTAGTCATGGTAAAATTCTGTCTGCGATTACAGATTTATATCAAAAAGCAAAATCATACGTTAGGGTGGGAAAAAAAGGGGAGGGGAGTACATTTTCGCCTTCCATTCCTTGTAATTGCGGCGTAAGGCAAGGAGAAAATTTATCTCCCTTGATGTTCGCTATTTATTTGAACGATGCCCATGATTTTATTGCCCGTAAAACAAAAGGTTTAGTTTCACCCCATAAAGAAGCTGTGAACGTAGGTATGGACGAAACCGATGCTGATGCACTTTTGGATATGTTTATGTTGTTATATGCAGATGACACCGTCTTGTGTGCTGAATCTGAAAAAAAAACTGCAGAATAGCCTCGATGCTCTATCGGTTTATTGTGAGAAATGGGACATCATCTTGAATACAGAAAAAACAAAAGTAATCGTCTTCTCGAGGGGCAAACTAAGGAATAAGCCTGATCTTAGGTTTAACGGTAAAATGATTGAGGTTGTTTTCGACTTTAAATATCTGGGTGTCACATTTAGTCACAACAACAAATTTGGAATAGCACAAAAGAAGCTTTACGACCAGGCATCGAGGGCGATGTTCTCACTATTGCAACGAAGTAGAAAACTTATGCTGCCGATAGAAGTACATATTAACCTGTTTGATTCAATGATTAGTCCAATTCTTTTATACGGAAGTGAAGTTTGGTTTCCAAAAATGGGCGAGCTTGCGACGAAACTACAGTTAAAATATTATAAGTACGTACTGGGTCTGAGGAAGTGTTCCCCGACGCGAATGGTTCTTGGGGAGTTAGACAAATTTCCGATGGAAATCCAAGCTAAATTAAGGATGATGAACAAACTCGTTTCTAGCAAAAATAAAAACAAATTGTCCTGCGTTATGTATAAATTTATGTTGAAACTAAGAAATGCCGGTATTATTGAGTCAAGTTTTGTTGATTCGGTTGAATCAACACTAAAAGAAATTGGGCAGTATGGTATCTGGATTAATCAAGATAACATTAAACATTCTCAGTACTGGTTTAAATCTACTATGAAAAGATGTATTGAGGACATTATATTCACGACTGGTATCACGAAGTAGAGACAAAAGACGTGTTTTACAACTATAGAATGTTCAAGTCAAAATTTGGTATGGAACCATATCTTACTAAACTACCAGAACATCTAGCTAAATCTATGTTATATTTCAGAACTCTCAACCACAACTTGCCAGTACACAGCCAACGCTTTTTATCCATACCAAGAAACCAACTGTTATGTAATAAATGTGATGCACACGAGCTGGGAGACGAATTTCACTATCTGTTTTGCTGCACATTTTTCGACGCCACACGCAAAACCGCAATTAAGCCATTTTTCCGCAAACACCCCAATGCTCTAAAGTTTGAAAAGTTGATGACATGTAGCCAGAAAAAGGTACTGCTGAAACTTGTACATTTTATGAAATTAATAATGAAAGAATTCAGGTAGGCAGCCTGTCACTAAAACAGACTGAGTATAGCGTAGAATTCTAGTCCTGTAGACGGTTGGTTGTCAAATAAAAAGACGCATGCCTGTAGTAGTCAGGAATAAACTGTTTCACGTGCATTGTCTCTTGTTGTTTTCTGTGTCTGCGCCACTGTGACGTGGTGAACTGTGTTTAGCCGTTGGTCACGAGCTACGAGAGTTCAGGTTCTGAGCATTACATTTCTGCTCTCTGCGGTTGGCAGTGCAGGTCACGTTTTTGCAGTCTTTGCAAGCCTTCATTGGCGTAGACCGGGTCCTTCGTTTGGCCGGTTGTTGGGGCGTAGCTATCCCCGGGTTTGACATATTGTCGTCTTTTGCAAGGGTCTGGTTGACGTAAGTTGTTTTAGTATCGGTAGGATAACTATTTTGTATTTTGAACTCGTTCAGCTCTCTGACCGGGCCGGTCGGCCTTGCTAGGGTTTGCCGTCGCGTGGGCCGAGCCCGTACTCGCGTTTGATGCAGTGTGCCTGTGCAACAGTTCTGTCCCCTCGTTATTCGTGGTGGTGTTGTGTGTTAATGTTCTGGGGGGGGGGGGGGGGGGTAACGTCCGCTGTTGGTTCGAGTAGTTAACATATTGTTATTTGTATTAATTAATCGAACTTGTCTGCATTAGTTACTACTGATTGTACCATCCACTAGATTAGTCTGTTCAACCGGTTTATGTACCGAGCGTTTTGGTTTCCGGGGAAAGGGTTATGGGACGGGCTAAAACATGACGTAACGGAAGGGGTGGAACTTGAGTGAATTTTGCTGCCATCTGAGCTGGCCATCCTAGGCCTTCTTTTCTCCTTTTCTATACCGCCTCTACGGACTGGCTGAGGACGCGGAGCGCTACTGGACGTGGGAGTGACCCCGCCAGCTGGAAAGGACTTGATCCACGTGACAAGCCTACAGTCCCTGGGTCTGGCCGACCACCGTTGGACATCGTTCACCGGTCCCGCCAAGAGGAGACGACCTGGTTCACGTGTCAACTGTGTCCCTTCGGAGTCCGCTTTGGCATCGGGGAAGCGTGTTGCAAGATGGTCTCCAGGACAGCGTGAAGACCGATAGTGCTTGCCAGGGCAGTAACGATCCTTACACTTTCTTCCGTTTGTAGCGTCAGTGGCAGTTCGTCCCTATAACCTTACCCCGTACTTTGTGTGGCACCTAGTGGATGTGCTAGTGTTAGACCTTAGTTAAGCTTTCTTTTCTCTTGTGGGTTGGGGCGGGTCTTACCTGGTTAGTTAGTGGGGCTTGGGGAAGGGTGATTGGGTAGTCGCTAGGGGGACGGGGGGTGGGTAATTAAGGAGTGTGTGTGTGGGTGTGCGTGTGTTTGTGGATATATAAATAGTATAAAACTCTTCTGGTGTTGTGTGTCTTTGTGTATGCCTGCCTGCTCTGTGTCTAAGTGGAATGGGTGATTCCAGCGTGCGCATGCGTGAGGCGTGGTGCGTGTGACACAGCCCATAGTAATTGAACTTGTGCACATAGTCATATACATATACAGTGATGTGTGTTTCGTCTAACCATGAGGCGGTACATGTTTACACAGTGATTAGTAGATATATAGTCTATATATATGCTTACGTATTTGAAGTTTCTGTGTACACATACGTTTACATGCGTATCAGGGTGTATTTGCGTACGTTTTGTTACTTATATTCGAACGTATGCACACGTATGAATGTACGAGTGTGTGTGTGTGTGTGTGTGTGTGTGTGTGTGTGTGTAAAAATTGGAGTGTACGTATGTGTGTATGTAAGTATGCACTATGACCCGAGTACTTATGTTATTGTATATGTAGCCAGAACGTATGTGCGAGTGAGTGTTTACATGTTTTTTGTTTGTTTTGTTTTCTTTTCTTTCCTGATTTTGTTCCGTTTTTCTTTTTCTTATTTGGTTCTTTTGTTGTTGTTTTTTTCTTTGCTTGTTTTTTGTGTTTTTGTTTTACTTTTCCTTTCCTGTACCCCCAGAGGGTTGGAAAAAAAATAAACTTGACTTGACTTGTTTGTTACCGAGCACAGCTGCGTTGAGTTTTGTAGTTAGTAGATAGTACTACACAGAGCGCATCGACTGTGCTGTGCACATGTGCGTTTCGCGCGCTGTGCCCAGTTAAGAGCAGGCTTTAGGCTGGTTATCTTTTGTGATAGAACACGAAATCTGCGAGAAACATGTGCAAGAACAGAGCTAGGCGTGAGGTGATCAGACCCTGTGCCCTTGATATCTTGGTGTTTCTGTCGCCAGTGTATAAGATATTTACTTTTTCACTCGATATCACTTAAACTACAGCTCATATTGCATGTTCAGTAGATTTCACAGAAGCCAGGCCCCATGGATTCGCTTTTACGCGCGGGGGGGGGGGGGGGGCTGATTTCGCTGAGCTTGCCCACCCCTATTTTTCTTTCCTTGGCCTGCTTTGTGCCCCCCATCGGTCCATTCACCTGTCGTTTGTGCCGGTGTGTGTGTGTGGGGGGGGGGGGGGGGGGTCAGTAAACGGGTGTAGGCCAGTGAGACATCTGAGGGTCGTTTCTGAAGGAATTTCGCTGGATTCCCCTCACCTGGGCCGCGTTTCTTCGAACGTTACGGAACGCTTTGCGCCGAAACCGTTTGCACGCCACTTGCCTGTGGCGTGCGTCGAAGGAGCTCGCGCGCGCAGTCTGGAGCAAGTTCGCCACAAGCAAAAGGCCACGTGGTCAGTTTCTATGTAAACAAAGATGGCGCGCCGACCGAAGGCCTCGTTGAAGTGGAACTAAGAAATGGCTTAAAAATTAATTTGCGGGTGGATGGAGACCTTCTGTCCCAACTTGTAATTGTGCAGAATAGTATACGAAAATAATTTGAGCTAATTGCACCGGGCCGTGGTCGCCAGTCATTCAGGGATATGTTGTGCATCTTTGTGGAGAAGGAGTGGTCAAAGTGAGTACGTAACTAACGTAAGGGTGACCTACGTCTCCGTTTTGCATCGAGCAGAACCGAAAACACCCGTCAAAGTGCGTGCAATTAGCTCCAATTATTTTCGTATACTATTCTGCACAATTACCTTGTCAGCTTGTTTAGTCGTGTGAGGCTGGTAAGAGGTTTTTTTGTTTTTGTTTTTTTTTTTCCAAATTTATTTGCGTAGGAATAGTACCGAGACTTTCCGGTCAGAAATTAAATGTATACATGCATACTAGCGGTATGTCATGCTCCAAGCCAGTAATTATTGCTCCTCCCCAAAAACGTCGTCTTCTGCGCTCAAAAGATGGCCCATTACTGCGAGCACTAGAGTTTTCTTCTTCCTTTTCAACCTTGCCAACAACCGTGTTCGTGATTCCGCCGCCATTTTGAAAGCGCCTTGTTCTAAGTGGCCGTTTCCGAACGAGTCAGAGCGACTTCAGCGTACGCACAGCGAACGCATTTGCGAGAGAAACGCGGCCCAGGTCTTCTCAGTGCAGTATGCCACTGGGTTTGCTCTATTTCGTTTTCATGAAGAACCGGAATGAATCAGGTTAGGTAACAACAGTGTGAACCACGTTTGGCACGATATACCGAGTTCTTTCCCTTGACACAGAAGACGTTATTGCCAGACCCGCGAAACCGTTTCAGAATGGTACATAGTGACGAGCGATACCGAGTGTGTTCAGCAAGCAATTAGCCCGAGACACACACAACAAAATTAATGTTAACCCACAAAAATGCAAACGAAACTACCCACGATCTGTGTACGACCGGCCATAATTATAGGCCTTTGCATTGTCCGTAGCAAACACACCCCCTTGATACATGTCGTCCCGGAACCTATTACTATTGGGTAACCTGTATTTACACTAACGGCTGACGAAAGTGAAGCGATTCACTGAAGCTGACCTGACCCGCGTACCCGTTTGAGAACGGTATACAGTGATGAGCGATACCAAAATCAAACCAATTTGAAATGCTTTGCTTTTATTTTGGCGTTTCGGCGTACGCCACATGGAGATCCAGTGACGCACTGGTGGAACCGGGTCGGCGCTAATACGCGAATCGGCGTACACTGTGAGGTCAGTGTGTGTGTGTGTGTGTGTGTGTGTGTGTGTGTGTGTGTGTGTGTGTGTGTGTGTGTGTGTAGATACTTGGTGTGTGCGCTTTACTAGTAATAGTTTGTTTCTGTGTTACAAACTCTTTGTTTGCCTCCTCTTGCAAAATTCTTGTTAAACACTGGACAGTCTCCGCTCCCTGTAATTGAACACTGAACTTTCCATCTCTCTCTTTTTCTCACACCATGATCTGAGCACTACACGTGTAATGAATGTTTGCTGTCTCCCTGTGTGTGTGTGTGTGTGTGTAAGTAATAGTAGTTGTAGTAGTAGGATGTAGCGAGATTCTCTCTCTCTCTCTCTCTCTCTCCCAAAATGACAAAACGAAATTGGGGCGACATGGAGACTAAAAGCTTCATGTTAAAAGTATATGTTACCATAAGAGACAACCACCAGACAAACATCGGCAAGTGTGATACACGAAATGCAATATGTATTGTATGCATAATCGTTACAATCAACTTTGAATTTTAATCTTTTCTGCTTGTCCATGAACGACCTTTTGTTACACGCTATACGAAAAAATCCGTATATCTGTTTCCCTTTTATGCATCTACAATGCGATTCCTTTAAATTATCACAGTGATCTTGTGCTAAAACTAGCGACTGTCATTAGAGCTTTATCGAGAAAAAGCAGACAATTTACGAGTCAAAAGATAATCTCAAGAGATATGAAGGTTCTTGTTGCATCCTCTGTAACCAGTCTCCCCTTGTTTCCAGTTTAGTATGTGGTGGAAAAGGACGTTAAACCCCCAAGCACCCACCCATCCATTCTGTTTCCAGTTTACTGGGGGTGGAACTGAAGCAAATGATCATACAAAGTTTCTCTTCTCTGATACACGCAGACTTGTGAGTTAACATTTGAACAATGTTCGAAAATAAATCTGAATTAATCATAATTCATACACAGAAATACAAATTCTTGGCGGCGATCATGTATCAGTCAATGAATCAATCAATAATCTTTATTGTACCAAAAGGGCGATTTAGTTTGCGGCCGTAAAATATATGATAAAAACAAATAAAATAAAATAAAAGAAGATAGAGTATTAAAGCTGGGTTAAATTAAATTAAACGGTAAGTAAAAACAACAGCGTTTCTCATTATATATATCACAATTCTACACACACAATAAACACAACGCACACATGGTTTGCAAGCCAGACGCTAGAACTGTGCCTTACAAGTCAGAATTAATCAGGCTGATTGCACTTGCAACAAATGACGGACGGTATCTGTTTTCACTTTTGGCATTCTAAACTAACGTCCAGGTGGCAGCAGGACAAACTCAGAATGAAGCGGGTGCCGAACATCATACAAAATTGTTGTAAACTTTCGTCTTGTATGCCTTTGATACAAATCGGCGAGACAGAGCTGCTGTACCCCTGTGATTTTACTGCATATAATTGACAATTCTTTGTAGTTTGTTCTTTTGTTTTACATTAATTTTTCATTACCGAACCAGCAGACCAATGAAAAAGCCAAAACACTCTCAATGAAAGCCCTGTAAAACAGCGTCAGAAGAGTGTTATCAACTCAATGATAAGTAAGCAGGCTAAAATAGCGGTGATCTGAGCAATTGCAGGTAAAATGTTTGAAAATTACCTAAAAATGTACGAGTCTTTGCCAAACCTCCTAGTTTGGGTAGTGTTCTAGAGTCTAGGGATGGTCCTGAACGTGTGAGCACACGAACAGACACATTTCCCATTGATGCTGTTTTCAACAACAAAAAATCATTTTGCTTGCATGCAGTTACTTGAGAGTGCAGTCTAGGCCACTGTTTCGTCCCCAGCATGTGTGTAAACAGTACTCAGAGCTTACGTGGGTATGTAAGAAGACTACATTACACATAAATGGAATTCATTATCATAATTATTCATCCTCATCATCAGTATCATAATTATCACTGCAGTTACAAAGATAGATATCTTACAGCAATACACCAGGTACAAGAAAAATAATGACGACGACAATAAAACAAAGCCAAAATAGAAAGCATCTTCACCGGCACATGGCATTGTAATGGATACAAGTCTAGATATGCAATATATGAAATTACACCAATCAAACATACCTTCTAAAGAGTAGACAATACCGCTAATTTCTATTAATCTATATCTAAGTGAAAAATACAGCGCGGCAAAAAGTTACATAAGGTTAAAAAGGTTCTGTGATAGCCTCCGACTGTTTCCTAAAATAGGTCCGCGCAAAGGCATTTTAATACGTTATTTCATCTTTCCCTAAAGGCTTCTTCTTTCTTTCTGGTGCTGATTAGGTGTGACAGAAACATTATTTATAGGTGAAATTGCGCAGTAGGTGAATTTTACAACAAATAATTAGTTGTTATTCCCCATCTAGCTATTGTTTATAAACGAGTATTTTGATCGAAAAAGCAAACATGAGCTTTTTCGAAGGGTTGGTTGTGTCTTGGTATAGAGTGAGTGAGTGAGTTTTTACGGCTTAAAGCCGCGCAAGCCACAAAGACTAAGTCTTGGTATACATACGAGTCTCCGGTCCTCGAATCATCGTCCTTCGGTCTCCGGTCCTCGTATCATCGTCCTTCGGCCTCCGGTCCTCGTATCATCGTCCTTCAGTCTCCGGTCTTCGTATCATCGTCCTTCGATCTCCGGTCTTCGTATCATCGTCCTTCGATCTCCGGTCTTTGTATCATCGTCCTTCGGTCTCCGGTCTTCGTATCATGGTCCTTCGGTCTCCGGTCTTCGTATCATGGTCCTTCGGTCTCCGTATCATCGTCCTTCGGTCTCCGGTCTTCGTATCATCGTCCTTCGGTCTCCGGTCTTCGTATCATCGTCCTTCGGTCTCCGTATCATTGTCCTTCGGTCTCCGTATCATCGTCCTTCGGTCTCCGGTCTTCGTATCATCGTCCTTCGGTCTCCGGTCTTCGTATCATCGTCCTTCAGTCTCCGTATCATCGTCCTTCGGTCTCCGGTCTTCGTATCATCGTCCTTCGGTCTCCGGTCTTCGTATCATCGTCCTTCGGTCTCCGTATCATCGTCCTTCGGTCTCCGTATCATCGTCCTTCGGTCTCCGGTCTTCGTATCATCGTCCTTCGGTCTCCGGTCTTCGTATCATCGTCCTTCGGTCTCCGTATCATCGTCCTTCGGTCTCCGGTCTTCGTATCATCGTCCTTCGGTCTCCGTATCATCGTCCTTCGGTCTCCGGTCTTCGTATCATCGTCCTTCGGTCTCCGGTCTTCGTATCATCGTCCTTCGGTCTCCGTATCATTGTCCTTCGGTCTCCGTATCTTCGTCCTTCGGTCTCCGGTCTTCGTATCATCGTCCTTCGGTCTCCGGTCTTTGTATCATCGTCCTTCGGTCTCCGTTCTTCGTATCATCGTCCTTCAGTCTCCGGTCCTCGTATCATCGTCCTTCAGTCTCCGGTCCTCGTATCATCGTCCTTCATTCTTCAGTCTTCGTTCATCGTGCTTCGGTCTACGCTCGTCTACAGTGGGCCGTATTTCACACTGTCGTCACTGTCAGCATCCGCCTCTCGTGTGTTAGATTAGAGCACGTGTGTAGTTAAGCATCTCGACAAAGCGGGACAGGTTAAGTTTACACCCGCTGTCAGGTGTGACGCCCAACTAGTTCACACGTGATCCACCTTGTTGTGATTATCCGTTTGTTACTGAAATACTCATCCTTACTCGTTGTACCCATCGCCCACTTCATCTTCCCATCGTCACCTTCATTAACATTAGCTTCATCGTCAATCCCATCATCGGTATCATCCTCATCGGCATTATCACCCCTTTCTTCTTCATTCGTCACCATCATCATTGGCGTACGTATCCTTTGTATGGTAGTGTGATCGCGTTAATAAAAAGCTATCGTCGTTTCTCGTGTGTCGTCTCGTCCATCTGTCGCTTTCGGTTCCTGTCTCTTTTGTTGAAAAGGGATCTCCGACCCAGGAGTGGGTGGGGTAACGCGACAGTGGGTATAATATCTGATTCTGAGTATATATCTACCCTACTCATCATAGATACGTATATCCGGAATCCAGCAGCATACATTCATGCACCATGTAGTGCGTATCATGGAGTAAAACTGCAGTTCAAGATGTTCAAACTTTTCAAGACACAAGTAAACAAGTATGCAGATGTGATACTGATTAGCGATTCAGAAAGTCTTGTGTACATATTGTATGCCTTCAGTAAAGTACAAATAACTTTGACTAGTCACAAAAACGCACACGAAATGAATATCCTTTCGGGTTTGATCATTATACGCTCCCAGGAGTTTGTATCACGTGTCCAGTGTTTTGCTGCCTCCAGTGTTAGTGTGGTAGGTAGGAAAATAACTGACAACTGCAGATGTATATGTATCTGTTCATTTACATCGATTTGTTGAAGCCTTGATTTTTCAAGAAATAGTACTGTGTTTTATGGCATTTGTCAATCTCCAGTCAATACGTACATAGACTGGCATGTGCTAGCATTTTCAGTCCAAACTCAAATCCGGGTAATTATCAATCAGTATCAGTTGCTGACTGCACCTTGACACTGCTGAAACACTGTCAGCAAGCTCTCTTTGTGAAACAATGTCTGGCATGATGAGAGGTACCCGACTGTGTCCGTTGCAATGAAGATACACTACTACCTTTCTCTCTAGCCCTCTAACGGCATTACAGTCTGTGACGGTGACAGTGTCTGATAGTCCTAGCGCCAAGTTGGTGACACCATCTACCGTGATGCCAATTTTTCTGTCCAAAACAGTCAACGGCATACAACATGAACGAAGCCCACGGACGAAACCACAGGCAGGCGATGTCACGTCATCGTCTTCTACGTCGTCGTTGAGTTGATCCCTGTGGAACATAAGCGCACGTGCATGCAGTGAAGATATCCCGATGGTCCTGGCACAGGGATCGGAGAAACAGGCTGAAAGGACAAGGACTGAAATAGCTGAAGCAAAAGCATCACCTTGTAATCAATCGCACATGACATTGCGATTAGATTCGCTTTGACATTCTCATTCTGAACAAATGGCAATTTCGTCATCTCGTTAGTAGCACCCTGGTATTCCCTAAGATAAACGTTGCAGTTCACAGTACTTGAATGATACCGCTGCTCTCTCTATCTCTCTCTCTCTCTCTCTCTCTCTCTCTCCATGCATACTTCAATGGCGTTGCTATTTGTTATCAAACCGCGAAAGCGAGTTGTCGCCCATCGAGTAGAGGAGCTTTGAGAAAATCCCTTGGGTGTCACTGAGTTTGCTTCCACTCACCAGCGACCCCGAGGCCAAACGATCTAAGAACTGCGGCTACTTCGAATCCCCACGAAAAGCACTGGACAGGGCACAGCCCCGTGTGATGTCGACTCCAGTGTTTCAATAGCGTAAACGTGAGAAACACCTCTAGAAGCTTACAACTGAACCACACAAAGGAGCTCCAATTAAGAATACAGAAATTCAATCAAAGAAATCAATCATGCAGACATTCGATGTTCCCTGTGATTCGAAAATACAAGGGTTCTTGGGATTTTCTCTCCACATTTTTAGGGCCTTTTTGTAAATTTGGAGGGTCCATTGTCTTTTGGTATGAAAAGTCTGAAAGTCAAAACCATTTGTTACTGCCGGTTACAAAAGAATTCAAGTAGGAGAGATGTATATGTGAATTGTGGAGTATCAGCCATAGCGAATCGGCAAGGCGAGGAACCCGCACGCTTACCAAATGGCGCATTATGAGAGAAAAACGTGCGTCCCCTGTGACGTGCTGTTCTCGGAATCGTTCGTAAATTTAAGAGTTGTGTGCGTACAAATATGAACGTCTGTACATAATCGGGAACACTGAGACATATTTATTTCTGCGAAAGCTAATGTTGCCAATTGAAATGAAAGTGTTGACCTCTGTCTGTGTGTGTGTGTGTGTGTGTGTGTGTGTGTGTGTGTGTGTGCGTGCGTGCGCGCGCTCATGCATGTGTTGTGCCATCCATTTGCGTGAAAGTCCAAAATGCAGCATCATGCTTGAAGTGCGGGGTGCTTTTGAGAGAGAGAGAGAGAGAATGTACCTCTGATTGGGAAACTGGCGCCCTTTGTCTGAGATCACGTGGCTGATCGCTGATGTCATCGGAGACCGGCCCCGCAGATTCAGGCAATAGGCCTACCTGCGTAAGTACATCTTTGACTGTTTGCATTTTTTCTGTAGATGGCTTTCCAACATTGGCCATTGGAGTCTCACGCCAAAGCCGTCAAGCTTAAATGTAGGTTCCAGTTGCTTCTTCATATCCCTCCAAAAACCGGAACTGTGTTCAATCACAGGAGGGGAAAGGGAGTGGAATTCTTCCCCGATAAGTATGGCCTTCGGTTGTGGAATGGGTAGAACTTCATCTGAAAAAGAAAACCAGCTTCCTAATAATACAAACACATGCATTTTCTCACACACAGTACATCAACACACCACAAACAGATGGTGCGAAGGGTCAGTTCAACCAGTTAAGTTTCGGAATTTAGACATGCATTTTTAGTTTTTACTTTTGTGGATTAAACATTTCTAAAATCATGATCATAACATCAAAGATGGCTACACATGATAGCGCTCCAACCTCTCTGACCCCAGCAAAAAGTCAAACAACTCGAAAAGTGAGGTATCCGAGCACTGGAAAATACATGTAACGATAATGATAAAATGCATGAACTCATACAAACCTGTGCTGTTGTGGTCAATAATTTCAATCAAACACTCAGATGGCGCAGAACACTCTTCTTTAGACTTGACAATAGTGAGCTTCGTTTCTGGCTTATCCGGGGTGTTTCTCCGCGCAATTAGTTGCCTGAAAAATACAGTTATGATTTATGTACATTCAAACACGCTTAAGTCGAATTCGCGAGGTAAATTGATTTCTATTCGAATTATCCGAAGTTTGACTCAACGACGGATAAGGTCGAATTTCGAAGAGGGCTTCGAGTTCAGAAGACAGTTGCAGCCCTTCAAACATCAGAAATGAAAGTGGCGAATCCAAAACACAAACTTTTGAAAATATTTATAATGAATGGGCGATGTGCATCTGTAACTAACCATTTTGACGCTGAAACACGTATTAGAGTTGTAATTTCAACCATTGTAGGAGCAACTGCCTGCAGTTCGTTCTTTTTATAACGCGTTTTTGTCTTGGTCTGTTTTTGTTTCTTTAATTGTTATGATTTCGGTATTTGTTTTTATTGTAGACCCATAACATTTCCTCTGTCAGAAAAATGAGTAATGCACGGAAAGTGGAAATTTCTTGGATTTCGCCTGAGAACCTCTGAAATATTTTTTAACCACTCATAATTGTTTTTGTGGTTAAAAAATAATGTGTAGTGTTTAGTATGCAAATTCAAAAAACAAATCTTTACTTTCGGACTAAATACTCATAATCTTTCCATGTTTTTTATTTGTAATGTATTGATGTGATACACAAACGGACACATACTCAAGACACCCACGCTAAACTCTGAACACGTATGGTTCATTAATTAAGTGTCAGAATTAATATTTGTGTCCGAGTCACGTTTTTTTTTTCTGAAACTCGCATTTGAACCCTTGCCAAAACATGGCTGACATGCTACAATTCACATACATCTCTCCTATTTGAATACTTTTGTAAACAACAACAAATGGTTTTGACTGTTTATACCAAAAGATAACCTCGACATGATCCGGGACTTAAAAAGAGCAAGAGTGTGTTTAAATGAAATTCTTATGTATTTCAACCCTATAGTTACAACGAAGGCAGCAAAAACATATATTGTCCATTCTATTAGCCACTTCAGCTAGGTCGGCAGTTGCCGCTGCAACCTGAGAGTCCTGTCATACTTATAACTGAATGGCAGTATCCGTAAATGTATCTGAAAACATAGTCGTAAAAAAAAACAGATTTCAAGGAGGTGCACGTTTTACAACCACACAGAGAGAGAGAGAGAGAGAGAGAGAGAGAGAGAGAGAGAGAAACGGAAAATCATACCTCGAGCACTTGTGGATGTCCGGGTCTTCAGTGCAAATAACAACTGCCCTTTGTGTACTGACTCGTCTGGCTGCGTCCACCAGTACAGCTTTTGCCTTGAATGCAGATTCTGGGCTGGATTCAATTTCACAAGCAGTCGAACTCTCTTCCTGTGTGAACTTCTCGATGAATAGCGACAGAAGTTCTCTGCAAGTTCTGTCCGGTAAGTGTAGGTTTGCCTACCAAAAATGTTTGAATAAGGAAAGTCAAACGTAATGTCATCCAGTGACTAGACTGTGTGTTGTCAAATATAATTTATATCGTAGCTCCTCTCCAATATAAATCCTTCCCAGACTTGGAAGTAGAGAAACGCACTACCGCGGAGGGAGAACCTGTTGGGGGCTGGCGTCATTCTGAGAGTGGGTAGCGACCAGGGGAAAGCAAGTTATTGCCACCACCCCCCTCTACCGGGCTCCAGCCCGTCCGCACCTACTGGTCGCCGCCGCTCTGCGGGGCGCCGCGGGACCTAGGCTGAGCTGTTACGTAATGGCATGACGCGTGCCAAAGGAAAAGGTGGGAAACAAGGGGAAGGTCACGCTAGCGTTCATCTCCCCTGGACTGAAAGTAAGATCCACTTCGGCCATTAAAAGGAGTTGTTTTCAAATCAGTTTGATACAATTGTATTTCCTCAATTCCTGTTTACATCACCAAATAAAACAGTGTTTGGATTAGCATTCTCAGTTCTAAAGAGTTGGAGTGGTACCATTTTGTGTACCTACGCATTCATTGAAAAGGCGCATTCACGCTTTCATTGTGATTTGTAGGAATTTTATGCGTTTGTGTTAACACACATCTGCCCACGTATTTATTTATTCATTTTTTTTTAATATTTACCCACCTCTTTGCCTTTCTTGCCCTGCAGATATGAGGGCACATACGTTACACCATTAACGGCGGTAGCAGCTGCTGTGAAGATTTTGTATGTTTCCGACGTCAGTCGGGTAGGGCCATCGTAGTATCCGCTTGCAAACCTTTGTTGTTCTTTGATCACTGTTTGGAGTTTTTCACAGGAAAAATCTTTGCGCGCAATGTTGCACGGAAGAAGGTAGAAGTCACGATCGCAAAACCTGAGCAAACTCCCTGACAAAAGTTGTGCAGTCTGAAGGGTGAAGTCCTCTACACATTCCGGTACGTCACTGTCTCCTTCATACAAAGTCAGGAGAAAAAGCGGAAGCCCTTCACAGAGACAAAGCAGCTGAGTAGTTTTGTATTTCTCCTCAGGGTTCTTTGTTAAGGGCAGGTTCAGATCCAGATGCAATGTGTCTGACATCCAGACAGAGCATGGTCTATCTTGAACGTATTTCTTCAGTTCAGAGAAAACCTTATCCTTGTCGGTCAGCGCTGTCTTCACGAGCTGGTTCACTATTCCAGACCCCTCTGAAAGATAAACCTCTTTCTCTAGCATAGGTAGAGATGAATCTGATAATGTGTGTCTTTTACCATTGTAAAGTGAAAGGTCATTCTCATCTTGCCCCCATCCCTTCCCCCGCACACACACACACACCTCAAATATTATGTTTTAACTTCCAGATAACTGTAATATATGATTCATATGGTCCTGACCATGCAAACAATCAATCGCCAATATCAATATGGCAATGTTATAATGTTTCGAATTCTTCATCAACAAAAGCGCAGTACCGGTCCCCGTAGTGTAGTGGTTAGCACTTCGGACCATGGACCGGGAGACCCGGGTTCGAATCCCAGCCGAGACAAGCGGGATTTTTCCTACCTAGGTCGGCTCCTACCCAGAGCGGGTGTGCTATGGGCCCGATGGGGAGGCTGTTGCCACACAGCCGAGATTCACCCACTTCACGGGTGCGACTTTGGGGGTGCTTCCCTTAGTATGACACGTCGTATGATGTGGATGATTACACGGCCGGCACCGCAGGTGCCGTAGTTCCCGGGCCTGGTTAATGCCGGGATATTTATGACAGGAAGCGTGGAATGCGGCCCTGTCCCGCAGTCCCAAACCACATGGACCTCCATAGCATCATCTTACTATCATCCTCATCTCCATCATCATGCATAATAAAAATTGTCCCGACTTCTGAGTCCTCCGTGGGTTCCACCCATGATCTGGGAGAAAAAACACCACTGGAGCTGGCAAAAGAGTTGGGACAGCAAAAAAAAAAAAAAAAAAAAAAAAGCGCAGTATTTTCACAAACTGCACTTACCTTGGGATTCCTGTTGATAATCTTCTGGCCACTGCTTTACCGTGTACTTCGTATACAGGCTGGCCCCACACAAATCTGCGATCTTGGTGTCCGAATCACTGACTGTAGAGACAATTGCAAAAAAAACCAAACACAAAAAACGTAAAATGTGTATGTGTGGCCGTTATTCTATATCCCTTAAACACACACACACACACACACACACACACACACACACACACACACACACACACACACACACACACACACATCAAGTTCAGTGAAGGTCGCTATCAAATACTTACATTCAGAAAGACGATAGAGCCGACATTGGAATAGGTTGCTTCCTCGCCCTAGGACAAACAAGTATGTGGTTCTGTTTATTTTTGCTAAGGTGTTCTTACGATCCAATGCTATCAAGTGTACACACACACACACACACACACACACACACACACACACACACACACACACACACACACACACACACACACAAAAACTACACTGCTTGACCGCTTTTCTCAAAGTTAATTTCAGCGCAGAATCACCACGCAAACCACAAGCAAACGCCTCGGATCAAGTTTACGTCGCTTCTCTGAATTTCGAAGATATGATTTTCAAGTTTGCAGTTAGACCAAAGTTCCATAAGGGCTTTGCCAGTTGCAATCCATGCAAGTGTCCTGTACGTGACGTAAACGAACAACAACAACAAATGGAATTCTGTGAAGTATGCATGGCGACAAGTCTGTACCATCCGGTTTCACTACGTTTAGTGAAACCCGAGGGTACCGAGTTGACATGGCGACTGTGTGCTTTGAATGATCTTTGAAACAGAGAAGGGATATTTACCGGTTTAAGTTGTGCAGATTGTATGAGGTGAGGATCGACTGTAATTGTGCACAAGTGCAGTTACGTTTGACGCCTAGTATGATTCTGACTTCATTAGCCTCGAAGACCCAACAGTTTCATCACAATTTCAAGCACAGGGCCCTTCCAGAGTAAGCATTAAAATATACTGTAAATGGATGAATTACGAAGCAATCAACCCTTTGCTAAAGCTCAGGGCAGAATTGCGTCTTGGATCAAAATACTCGTCGGTATAACAGCTCGATGGAGAATGACAGCTACGTAACCACGAAAACAACCTCCATCGCCGCCTTGAATGGGACTTGTGTCATACCCCCCCCCCACCCCCCTTCCACCCCATCTCTCTCTCTCTCTCTCTCTCTCTCTGGGTTCATTTACCAGAGACAATTAATATTAACAGAAACGGTAAACGCATATACCAAACAATATATTGACTGCATGTGTTCAATTGTGTGCCTGAGAGTAACAGACATAATACAAAAGGAAATACCTTGACGGGAACGAGATATTTTGAGACAAACTCGAGGCATCTGCAAACAAAATGTTTTCGTAAATTATTCTCAAACCGTATTCTTACCTGCTCCAGAAGAGATAACAAAATGCCTAATTTCTGCAGCTTTATCGTTTATATTGGAGAGTGATACGGGGGTCCCACTAAAAGACTTTTTTTGCATCCAGCCATACAAAAAACGTCTGTGGGTCAATAGGTGCGTGCGTGCGTGCGTGCGTGTGTGTGTGTGTGTGTGTGTGTGTGTGTGTGTGTGTGTGTGTGTGTGTGTGTGTGTGTGTGTGTGTGTGTGCATAAATTGTTGCTCATGTACATAACCTTGCCAAAATGTACTCGCGTATTGCTGACGAACAAATGAAAAACTGAAAATTATTCAGGAGGACGCGTTTAGAATTGATCTTGATCCATTAAATGACAGTGGCACTTCTCATCGGTAGACTTTCGGACGAAATATGCCAAAAGAAACAAAACACATTATGGTCGTCACTAGAGATTCTTCAGGCGTGGACGTCTAATTTCGCATCGCTTCACACTTACAGAACTCTGAATCCCAAAGTAGGAAAACATTTGATCAAATGCATACTGTATGACATGCTTGAAACTTCTGAATCTGTTAAATGCAGGATTTTGAAATCTCAATACTTATCACTCCCTTGCCAGCGATTTGGCACAGTTAATCCCTCCCTCACCCCCCCCCCTCCCCCCCCCCACACACACAAACGTTAAACACAAACTTTAAAAAAACCAAAACAACAACAACAACAACAAACAGAACAAAAAAATAACAAATAAACAAACCAAACAACAACACCCAGCCAATCAACTAACCAAACAATTAACAAAACAGACGATTTTCTGTATATCAGTTATCGTGATGCACTAGGCATTTCAGCCAAAGCGCTTTGCAGTTGTAGATCGCAGCTCAGAGAAACATTGTCACTATACATCTGTATTAAATGGGGATTTACGACTGGGCGTAGTAGCCTGTGTTGTCCTAAAAACTTGAAGCTCCCGCCCTAGTTTGGCAGGTCAGTATGCAAATGTGCAGTGCTTTCAAAGTCAAACATGGGGCTAGAAAATGATGAATCATCTCCCTTCAGGACACAGTTAACTCCGCACTTGTTTCCCTTAATGATGATTTTACGCTCATTGCATTCTGCACTCATTATCCTTTCAGATGTATAGTTATTAATATTAAAAAATCAGAGGTATGTGTACAGTATACCTGAAACTGAATGCACCCACAAACTGTCATTTTTTTGTCAAATAGTTCTGCAAAGGAAAGAGTTAACAACAAAAACTACTGTCAAAATGAAACTATGTTATGTTTGTCCGGGCGATTCCTGTAAGCTAATTATATTCTCTCTACAAGACGAAGACTAGCTTTGAAGAATACACCGTGCACTTTGTAGATAATTGTTGATAACCCGGCTGACATTAGCTCAGTGCAAGTGGCAATTTCAAAATGGGAGGTTTAATTGGCTGGTCACATAAGGAAAACACATGATTTTTTTCGTGTTTAACGCTCATACTTACCATGAATGTTCTTTGGCATTTTAGCGTCGTTGTTTGTGTAACTGAGAAACTGAAAGACAAAAACAAATAATTTTTTCAGCACCAGTCATGAGCTAACCTGTATTTTTGTAACATGAGATATTAGGTTAGCATCGCAAATTAAGACTGTCAAAATGTCAATGGAAGCATAAACGCACACAATCTTAAGAAGAGAAAAGAAAAAGAATGTCGAGAGGAAAAATCATACAATCAAGCATTTGCTTGTCAGGAAGAAGCAACCCCTGCTGTTGCTTATGAATCACGTGAGAAATTACCTCCCTTCGGTTGCGTTCGATTCTTCACGATCCATGTAGGATACTCGTGAATAATCTCTATTCCTGAGTATACCTGCATGGTGTTTGGATTGTTGTCAGGTTACTTATTTGCACATCCCGAGTTCCTGTATCTCAAGCTCGTGAATTCTATCTCTGTTAAAGTAAAACAAACAAAAACCCCATCCATTCATTTTGCCAACTAAAACTAAAACATGAAATTAAAACGTGAACATCATCTGCCCGGTGTCACTTGCGAACACTAGGATTCGAAACCGATCGTCTGCTAGCTTTATTCGAACATGCGCAGCCTTTCTGACTCTGAGATAACCTGCGGCAACCTACAGATTCCGTCAGCCAAAATTAACTATGATCTCTGTAGAGGGTTGGTAAAACGTGCACTAAATACCTTGGACTGTACTTACGAAAATGCAAAATTGGAACTCTTTGGGCCGGTGCTTCTCACAGAAACTTTAAAAAAAATATGTTTAGCTAAAATCTCTGTTATTCTTAATCTTCAAGAAATAACAGTGTAGTAGTTCCCGTCATATGTGCAGTTGTCACACATTACTGAAACGCCGGGATGATGAGTAATTTGAAGCAGCCTTTTCACAGATAGTCGGCCTTATATGCAAACGACCCCTACCTCAAAAGTATTTTTTTTTAACACAAATCTGTCAGAGCTACAGATCTGTGCTTCTATGCCATTCAGCATAATAGGATGAACTTCCCAATTCTAGAAAATGAAGGCGTTTGAACACCTTGCTACAAACGTAACACGACGGATTTCTTTAAATGGGCTATAACTCTTCTAAAAATGCGGTAAGAGAAAAATCGTGAAATGTATGTCTGGAGCGTATGACGGCGCATTTAATCAAAGTAAAAAGCCCTTCAACGAGGTGGTATAGGACAGCCACGATTACATCCGAACACACACACACACACACACACACACACACACACACACACACACACACACACACACACACACACACGTACGTCTCTTTGTAGGACGGGCCCGTTCCTCCTTGTTATCACTGAAACATGCTGCTGCGCGCAGCAAAATCTGCATCATCCCATAAAGTTGTTTCTCTATAGAGAAACAACTTCAAAATCGGCTTTCCTAGGGACTGATTTAAGACATTCTATTACGCCTCCTGAATGTAACGGGAGTTGTGCGACGTGTGTGTGTGTGTGTGTGTGTGTGTGTGTGTGTGTGTGTGAGAGAGAGAGAGAGACAGAGAGAGAGAGAGAGAGACAGAGATGTAATTGCAGGGCTGCCACTTTCTGAGAGACAAAAAGCCTGAAAATTGACCCTCAAAATCTGAATGGAAGGAAAGCCAAACTACAGGGAGCCAGTGGAAGGAAGAAAGGACTTTGCCCCGAAAAATGTGAAAAGCGGGGAGGGGGGGGGGGGGGGGGGGGGGAAGGCGGCGGCGGCGGCGGCGGCGGCGGTCAGGGTCTGTGCTGATAGACACAGACTCGCGAGGTTTTTGGCCGGAAAAAAAGCAGGAAAACGACTTTGCCTGAAGAAAGTGAAAAGCGGGGGGGGGGGGGGGGGGGGAAGGGGGGGGGGGAGGGGGGGGGGAGGGGGGGGGGGCGGCGGCGGTCAGGGTCTGTGCTGATAGACACAGGACTCGCGAGGTTTTTGGCCGGAAAAGAAGCAGGAAAACGACTTTGCCGAAGACAGTGAAAAGCGGGGGGGGGGGGGGGGGGGGGGGGGGGGGGGGGGGGTTGTTAACGTCGCCGAAGAATATGGGGCGCAAATGGCACCTTACCCGGAAAAGCCGACGGCCCCAGCGATAGACACAGACTCGTGATTTTTTTGGGCCGGAGAAAGCAGGAAAAAAGCCGGAAAACGCTTTAAAAAGCCGGAAACCTCTTCACAGCCGGTTCAAAAAGCACGAAATCCTGCCACAGCAGGAAGAGTGGCAGCCCTAAATATGACAATATGAGGCGCAAAATGCACCTTACCCGGGAAGGCCGACGGTCCAGCGATAGACACAGACTCGCGATTATTTCGCCGAAAAAAGCCGGAAAAAACCGGAAACGGCTTTAAAAAGCCGGAAAGCTCTTCACAGCCGGTTCAAAAAGCCGGAAATCAGGCCACAGGAGGAAGAGTGGCAGCCCTGTAATTGTAGCTATGACTTAAACCACCTCGTTTGAGAGCATTTTACTCTGAAATGAAATGAGAAGTCACCTTCTCCAGAGGTAGTTTTCACGATTTTTAAGTTGTTTCTCTATGGGACGGGGCAGATTTTGCTACGCGCAGCAGAAAGTTTCAGTGATACAAAACAAGACTGTGACGTTTCTCCACACAAAACATACTTTCACGCACACTGTGACGTGACGAAATCTGCGTCATAGACACTTGACGTGCACACTATGCTGCTGCGTTCTTTTTGGCGGGAGTTGTGAGACGTGTTTGTGTGTGTGACAAATGTTGCCATGTGTTGTGAGTTAAATTCCCTGTTGCTCTTGTGACTTCCCCGACTGAAATAATATTTACATAAAATCTGGAAGATCTAGAGGGCTGGTGAAACGTGGACACAGTGACGTAACGAAATCTGCGTCGTAGACACTTGACGTGCACACTATGCTGCTGCGTTCCTTTTGGCGGGAGTTGTGAGACGTGTGTGTGTGTGTGTGTGTGTGTGTGTGTGTGTGTGTGTGTGTGTGTGTGTGTGTGTGTGTGTGTGTGTCAGTCTCTGTGTGTGTGTGTGTGTGTGTGTACGGATGTAATGATGGCTATCTCCTAAACCACCTCGATGGAGGCCTTTTTACTTTGAGATAAAATGGGAATTCACCTTCTCCAGACCTACCTTTCACAATTTTTATCCTGCCGCATTTTCAGAAGAGGTATCGCCGATTTAAAAAAAAAATTGGCCATGTTACGATTTTTTTTCGAAAAAGTTGTTCAAATTCCTTCATTTTCTAGTCTTTGAAAGTTCACCCAATTACACTGCCTGTATTCGTGCTACAGCTCTGTAGCTCGGACTGGTTTTGTGTTAAAAAAAAAAAAAATTCCGTGGTAGAGGTGGTTTGCACATAAGATCAAATATCTATGAAAAGACTACTGCAAAGTACTTATCATCCCGGCGTTTTGTCTAGTGTGACAACTGCACATATGACAGGAACTGCTGCACTATAATAGCTTTAGCATTAAGAATAACTGAACTTTTAAATAAACATAGCTTTTTCAGGTTTCTACGAGAAGCACCGGTCAAAAGAGCTCCAAATTTGTGATTTCATACTTGTACAATCCAAGGTATTCTAGTCCACGTTTCACCAGCCCTCTATATCTTCCAGATTTTATGTAAAAATTCAGTCAGCCAGGGAAGTCACAAAAGCAACAGGGAAATCACAAGACATGCACAAGCATCATCTGTCATACCACCAGTGTGAGGCTGACGTCAAACGCTTAGTTCACAGACAAAATCAGCAAGTATCGTCACTGCCTCCGACATTTCACCAGACCTCTAGATCTTCCGGATTTCATGTGAAAAATAATTCAATCGGGGAAGTCACAAAGCCAACAGGGAAATCACAAGACATAAACAAGCGACGATCTCAGTGCTAGAGGCTGACGTTAAATGTTTAGTTCACGGAACTGACGTCTCTCTCTCTCTCTCTCTCTCTCTCTCTCTCTCTCTCTCTCTCTCTCTCTCTCTCTGGGGAGCCAGGGTGTTCGAATGGTAGAGCGTTGGACTCCCAATGCTCGGGTCGAGAGTTCGAATCCCAGCTGGGGCCAAATATTTGTGCTGGCTTTTTTCTCGTTGCCCGTCTTTGATATCACCCTTACGTGGTGGAAATTAGGAAAAGGACGTTAAACTCCTAAACACCCACCCACCCACCCTCTCTCTCTGTCTCTCTCTGATGAAAAGCTAAACCAGCTGCAGCTTCTTCCCTTGTCAAAACACCTGCTATACAACAAAGGAATTTTCATGTATATGCTATGGAACAGAAAGGCTCCTAACTATTTATCCGACTGAGCCACCGCTCAGCTTCCCGATATGGCAGTTCAAACAACCTGTGTATCATTCCAAAGCCGCGAATTGACATTTTCAAAAGCAGTCTTTCATTTTCTGGAGCGGCATTATGGAACAGTCTTCCAGCCCATGTTAAACAAGCATGCTCTGTCGCAAATTTCAAAGAACTTTTCTTCACATGTCTTATGTCACACGATGATTAATCTTCCCACAGTTGATTCTCGCCCATTCCTACTTGTAATTGGTATGTTCATCACGCTTTTTAAATGTTCCTGTCTTATTAGAGTGTAGTTTCATTTCCTATGGTTTTTCCTACATGTATTCCTACTTGTAATTGGTTTGTTCATCACGCTTTTTAAAAAAGTATTGTTCCTGTCTTATTAGAGTGTAGTTTCATTTCCTATGGTTTTATTGCTATATTGCTTTTTCTGTTGCGTCATATACAACTTACGTGCACACTATGCTGCTGCGTTCTTTTTGGCGGGAGTTGTGAGACGTGTGTGTGTGTGTGTGTGTGTGTGTGTGTGTGTGTGTGTGTGTGTGTGTGTGTGTGTGTGTTTCGATAGATATTACTAGAAATAGCAACGGCAGGTATGAAAATTAACTGTTTCACGTTAACTACCCCAAAGGTTGGAAAATAAAGTTTTCTTGATTCTTCTCTCTCTCTCTCTCTCTCTCTCTCTCCCCCCCCCCCCCCCACCCTTAGTCACATGGCTAATCGGTCGAGGTCGTAGAGGATCTAGTGTCATTGGCAGAACTTGGAGAGGGGAGAACCGGCAACAATAACAACAAAACAGACAAAATAAAATGAAGTTTGGAGAAACACCTTTGTAGGACGGGGCCGTTCCTCCTTGTTTCCAGGTTTCTGCAAGATGTGCTAGCCCACAGAGTTTCGGTCTTGCTATTTCGTAAGTACAATTTAGTGTATTTAAATCCGAGCTTCACCAGCCCTCTAGACCTTCCAGGTTTTATGTAAAAATTAATTATTCAGTCGAGGAAGTCCTAACATCAACAAGGAAATCACAAGACATGAACTCTGCCATACGCCCCCCCTCAGACTGACGTAAAATGGTTAGTTTACAGACAAATCTGTAAATTTCGTCATTGCCTCCGTCGGATTTGACGTAATCTCTCTCTCTCTCTCTCTCAGCAAAGACAAAGACAAGTAGACAAGCCTTTTATCTTTTTATGGAAATGCCGCTCCTTTCGTCTCTTGTGTGGATGACTGCATTTGTGAGTCACTCACATGTAGTTTCTTTGATTTTAATCCCACCAGAATGACGATCAGATTTGGAATCTTCACTAAGAATGGCAATCGGCAACCACTGAGCGTACTATAAAGAGACAACTTTTTTTTAAAGTTAGAAATAATGCAAAACACAGATCTATACAATTCCGTGTTATGACTGCTGTACCCTTTTGTTTCAATTCAAAATTTCTTTTTGGTTTCTTTGTAATACTGAAACTGAAACTAAATACATCTAGCACAGGACAAAATAACGTGAAATCTATAACTGAGTACTTACCCATATAACTGCTGTCACACAAACAATAATCCAAATGAAAAGCGATGATTGACAACACTCATAATTATATCGACACTGACACCGATCACAGAATACTCAGAATAGTGATTTGAAGTCTATGTCTTGAGACAGAAGTCTCGAGTCTCGAGTCTTCGGTCGTGGGTCTCGAGTTTCGATTATGGAGTCGTGCGTCGTACGTTGTGATTCGTAAAGTTGTGATTCCTGATTCGTGAGTAGAAAGTCGCGAGTCGTGAAACTGAAGCCTGAGATTGGAAGATTAAAGTCTGAATGATACCACAGGGTACAATTCAAAATGGCGAGAGCGTACTCCCGAGCAGGTGACTGACTCAACCTGCACCAGCCGGAGCATGCACACACGCTTCCCATTGGCTGCGCTGACAGAGAAGACGCAGTATTGTCGTTGCAGCACGTCTGGCCCAGTAACCTGAACTGGATTACAGAATTTGGACTTAATCTAAAATGCAATATCTACGAGCGTTCTGTTGTGTCCCTAGTTGGCAAAGAGTGCCGGTTCAAAACAATTCTTTGCGGATTCACATAAAAAACGACAACAACAACACACTATCGCTATGAACACACTATCGCTATGGTCTCTACTTGTGGTTACAAGCAGACGAAACTTCGAAAAACGATTTCAGTAGAGAAGGTCTGGTGGGGTGAAACTTATCATTAAATGATTTTTATAATATTGTCGTTGTTTCCCGTCATTTTTGCCAAGTCAGTGTTTTCTTGGTGACGATCTCATCATAAACTAGAGAGGCACAAGCCTTCATGTCTCCCTGTGGGTCAAAGTCATTCAAAAGAGTATGTTTGTAAAGCTCTATCGTCATGCCAAGTACGGTGTCTCTGGTGCTCTTACTTCCTGGCAATATAGTTTTCTTCCAAAACAGTTTGTATGGCCTTTACCTTTGGTCAAAGTCATTCAAATGAGATCTCATCAATGTCTATCATAATGCCAAGTTTGACGCCTCTAGTATGTGTGGTTCCTCCGAAAACGGTAATGTTAAAATTCACAACAGCTTTAATGACCTTGACCTTGAGTCAAGGTCATTCAAAAAGGCATGTCTGCATAGGTCTCATTGCTTTCTCTCATCATGCCTCTACTGTTTGTTGTTTCGGAGAAACAGCCAACGTTAAAGAAAAGAAAAGCGCTAAGACAAGCTTGCACGCACACACACACACACACACACACACACACACACACACACACACACACACACACACACACACACACACACACACACACACACACACACACACACAGACGACGGAGGGTGAAACATAGACTCCCTTTGTTAACCAATGGAGTCAAAAAGGGACATCCAGGTTTTTGTTGTTGTTGTTGTTGTTGTTGTTGTGGTTGTTTTCTTATGTGTATTTTTGTTTTTTGTTGTATGTGCTGTTTTGTTGTTGTTGTTGTTGTTGTTGTGTGTGTGTGGAGGGGGGGGGGGCTTGTGGGGGGGGGGGTGTAAGTTGGTTTTACTTTTCGGTTTTGTTTTTAATCAAATCCTTTGTATTTCTATGTCTGCTGACGGAAGGCGTGTTTTTAGGTCAGTCACCATAAACTAATCAGAATACACATAAAGGCTCATAAATCTGCACGAAATGGATAATTCAACTAAGATACGCGTGCACAAAGTCCAGATCACCTTAAATTTAGTGACGTAGGTCTACCAGGAAGTTTCCGCTCGAGTGCTACCAGGCTGGGCGGGCGGGGATTTCTGCTTGACGGCCGGTTTCAGTTCTGGTTCGCTTCGAACGGCACACCGCGGTATTGCCGTGAAAATGTGTCATTCATACACTTGATTCACCTTTCCTATCTGTTTTTGACAATGATACGGTGTTTTTTTGTTTTTGTTTTTATCTAGCAAACAAAATGTTTTTATCTACACAGTGTTCTTAACCGCTTTGAAGCTGATCAGTAACTTTACTCTCAAAACGTATTCGGACGTGTAGCTACACCGGCTCTGACGGTCTCTCTGAAAAGGCTTGTAAAATTTTGCAGCTCCTTTGCAGGTAAGTCATACTTCAGCACCGCCTTTTGCTTATGTTTCAAGAGGTACAACACTTCAGAAACTTTCGTGATCGGTGTAATTTCACCTTGTCTTTTTACTCCAGTTTATTGTAAGGTGACCAAAGATGATATAGTCAATATTTTTCACAATAATTGACCAAAGATGATAATTATAGTCAATATTTTTCACAATAATCCAGTTTATTGTCTTGATCAGGCGACCACAATACGTCCAAGGTATTTTGTCTCAGGCCACAATGTGCTTGAATGTACCGAAACTATGGCCTAGTGTCCTTTATAGTCAGGCACATATCATCTTTAATACAATGTGAAACAATATTAACAATATTTTAGTAGTCTTGTCAGCTAAACAGAGAACCTGGCGTTTTAATTGGTGATCAATTCACACTTGACGCAGACCGCAGTTGAAATACGGATATGAGGTGCTCCCGATTACGAGTTTGTTGATTTCGACCGTAAAACTGCGAGTTTTAACGAGCAGTTTTACGGTCGAAATAAACAAACGAGTGTGGTGTATTTTACGTAATCGGGGGCACCGAATTGGGAAAATTATTTAAACCACGCCCGTACTTACATTTCTTTGATTGAAAGCTGACATCGGCAATCCAAATGCTTCACGCGGCATCTCTGACTGAGGTGCTTCACTTCGGTTTTTCCATAGGCTTTGAGAAGTCAGCAGGTCCGTTTCGAAGCCTAGGTCTTAGTATAGAACCGGAACTTGACAATTCCACGTCAAGCGAGTGGCAAAGCTCCTTCGCCCCCATTCCCGTACAAAGTCGAACCACGTCATGTCGTGACGAAAATTATCATTAAGTCGCTTTTCGCATCATATCGTGACGTAAATCCTTTAGCCAGAACACATTGCTGGAACATTGCTAGGGGTAGTACATGTGCACTCTTCAGGTACAGCCATAATTCACGTGAGATTGTCATGGGTACAATGTTATACCACGCGTGGTGAATTATGGATTTTAAACCATGACTTGTAATAGTGGTAGAGTGGTATAAATATAAACAAACACTGTCTGTCTGTCCGTGTGTCTGTTCGCGATAATCCCAAACTTTGAATTCTCACACCACGATCAAATTTGCTGGGTTTCCTCAGGGGATCCCTGGGCTCATCCTGGCGGAAAAAGAATCAGAAAATCAAAGTTTAACGTCACGTTCTTTTCCACCACGTATTACCAAACAGGAAGAAAAAAAAAAAACATCCCATAAAGCTGTTTCTCCCAATTTCGTGCTATTTTGTTGTTATTGTTGCCGGTGGGTTTTTCCTTTCTTTTTCTTTCAAATCTGTAAGACCTACCGAAGACACTAGATCCGCTACACCATAGCGGATCCAGAATCTTAACCGAGAGAGAGAAAACGTCAATTCCGTGAACTAAACATTTGACGTCACCTTCACGCAGGTCGTCTGACAAAAGGTGTTTGTGATTGTCTTGTGGTTTCTCTGTTGGTGTTGACACTTCCCCGGCTGAATTAATTTTTACATAAAATCTGAAAGATGCAGAGGGCTGGTGAAATGTCGGAGGCAGTGACATTTGCAGATTTCGTCTGTGAACCAAACATTTGCCGTTAAACAGTGTATTTGGATGAACTACCAAGGTCTAGAAAATGAAGGCATTTTAACAACTTTTTCGTCAAAATACGTGACACGGCCGATTTTTTTAAAATTTATTATTATTTTCGATAACTTTTCTAAAAATGCAAAAGTAAAATCGTTAAAAGTAGGTCTGGAGAAGGTGACTTCTCATTTAATCTCAAAGTAAAAAGTGCTTCAAGGAGATGGTTTAGCTACAACTCTCTCTCTCTCTCTCTCTCTCTCTCTCTCTCTCACACACACACACACACACACACACACACACACACGAGAAACGTCAAAGTGTTGTTTTTATCATTTACCATTTCCACTACGTATTGCGAAACAGATCATATCATCAGCCCTGGCTGTACTAAGGGATATCCCCGAAACAATCTGGTTGGAAAAAATCTCGAAAATTTGTAGTTCCACGCCCTTTTTAACCATATATTGCCATGTGTCTGGGAAACCAGAAAGCACTTACTACACATATCACATCATCCCGAACAAAGCCGGGAAAGCCTACATCAGCTGGTACACCACGAGTCCTCAATAAGCTTATCTGAACTCTGTGAGCGGGTGTGGCCTAATGGCCCCTCAGCCATTAGCGTTGAATGTTTTGAATTTTGCATCCAGTGACCTTCACTTACCCACTATGTAATCCACGTTGAGCATTTTTCCTATATACTGCTGCGATCTGCCGCAAGCTGCGGTTTTTTCACTTGCATCTATAAAATGTTGGGGAAAGATTGAAGACGCCGTCGCGCATCGAAGGGGGATTGCACAGTGAGTGTGTGAAGGTCACTGGATGTAAAATTCAAAACATTCAAGAAACGACAGTTTTCTTCTATCAGCATTTTCGCAATTTCGCATTACTTTTTGGTGGTGGTTCGATATAAGATCTGTTCGCCGTTTTTGTGTATTAATAAAACTTGATAAATCGGACCATTTCTCCAGCTGGTACACGGTGACACGGCCTACAAATCGCTTTTTATATTCCCATGCCCAGAGTGATAAAAGTCTCAAAAGCATTAAAAGGCAAAAAGTGTTTTGCTTGGGTCTGTCCTGGTCTAACGGCAAGGTAAGGACATCTTGTATTTTTCCAAGTATTAGTCATTAATTTGGTGTATTTTATGATCTTACTGATCGATTATACGCACAAATGCGGTATGTACCGATTTGAACATTGTGAGATCATGTCGTCTTTATTTTGATTTGTTTGTTTGTTTGTTTTTTTTAACAGTGTTTTGTTCGAGGGAACAATGAGTCAGCGTAAGTACATGCTCAGCTCTCTCTACTTTGACGGTCATTTCCGGCCCTGGAATTGTAATTAGCACTTGAAACGCTATCAAAGCCAGGGTAACAGTTAAATGGATGATTTTAAGGAAATTTTCCGACGTGTGCAATGATCAGAAATATGTTATATCTTAAATAGGATCTGATTCTGTTGATCCACATGTACATTTTACTGGAATAAGTGAACATTTTAATTTTTCACCTTTCTCGTCAGCTGTTGAGCGGGTACGTAGCTGCGTGTTGCACATATGCCCAACAGTGTAATTAGGCGGCGGGACGAACGCATCTAAACAGCTTAGTTTTGCATTTCATAGCCCTACGTTTAAGCAAACAATTTTTTGGTGTTTCAGGTAGAGTTTTGTATACAGATTCAAAATCAACTTTGTTACGGTGTATAAGTGGTAGGATTAACTCGGTATTATGGTCTAAAGTTAACGAAAAATAACAAAAATGTGATTTAGCTCGGATGCTAAATGAGCAATGAGCAAGATGTTTTTTTTTATTCCCTGAGTCAAAACCTGAACAGATATTTTGCACATGCATTTCAGTTGTAATATGTGTTCAAAAAAGATAAGTGTTTGCGCAGAAATAGCCATTTTTTGCTGATGCAGCACTTTTAAAGAGCAAATTTCTGTACAGTTTTTTTTTTAAAGGGCATTAACCGGTATTCAAAGTGAAAACGCAATAAACAACAAATCACAAATTATGCTGCACTAAATTATATGATTAGTAGTAAAGAAAGCAGAGTTTGTTCAAATTAACCCTTTATTAACCGTGACCAAAAGTCATGGCTCATGTTTTGTTTTTGTTTATGTGTACTGTAAGCTCTTGCACAATGGAAGGACAGAATCAAATCTTAATAGACATATGAATTGTTGCATAAATTCTGCACTGTATATGGGAATTGACAAGATCAGTACACAAGGGGTTAAACTGAACCTAATTAACATACAAAAAATTATGTTGGTATTTTAGATTCAACAACAACCACAACATCCTTGCAAGGTCACGTTATGTGTGCAGTCAATCAATCCCTTGACTGTTGCATCATCAGTGGTGGGGTGGGGGTGGGGGCATATATAAAAATGTGTTGCTACACCCCACTTACTACACCACTGCACCCCACTTGCTCCACCACTACACCCCACTTACTACACTGCTACACCCCAGTTGCTACACTGCTACACCCCACTTACTACACTGCTACACCACTACACCCCACTTACTACACTGCTACACCCCACTTGCTACACCACTACTCTGCTACACCCTAGTATTGTAGTAAAGACATTGTTATTGTGTGGCTTTGCCATACAACACTGACAAAAATTTGTTAATAGGTACAAGTCAAACACACTGATTCCTATTAACAGAATCACGGCAATTCTGCGCTATATAAAAGCAGGAACATGTGTCATGTATACTTGCTAGACCTGTCTGATCACATGTAGGATGTCAGTTTGAAAGGTTAGGCACGTTTTCTGCCGGAACATTGCACCCTGTAAAAGCCGGTCACCTGTCTAAGACGGCCAGTTTGACTCAGTCCCTAGGATGACCGTTTGACTGTACAACAAAAATGACATTTGATTCCTGTTTTGTTATTCCATGATTTCTGTTGTATAATGTGGGTAAAAAAAAAAACCCTCCAGTATGTCAGTTTTGAATTGTCAATATCAGTATTTCATTTTTAGGTTACCCAGAAAGTACATGTACTTTCAATTGCACGTCATGTGAAATATTTGTGTTTTTGTTGGGGGGGGGGGGGGGGCGTTTGTTACATAAAATTCACTCATTTTTTATTTCTTCGCTTGCTTTGCGGATTGACGGAATGTCTAGACATGATACTCTCTCTCTCTCCACACACACACACACACAGAGTTTCAAAATTGTTGTAAGTGATGTATGGCAAAGTCACACGGTAGCAGTGTATTTAGGGAATGTAGCAGCGTACTGGGGTAGCAAGTCAGTGTTGTGTAGCAGATTATTCATTTATTGTGTAGCAAGTGGGTTAACAGAGTATCGGTGTAGCAAGTGGGGTGTAGTGGTGTAGCAAGTGGGGTGTAGTGGTGTAGCAAGTGGGGTGTAGTGGTGTAGCAAGTGGGGTGTAGCAGCGTAGTAAGTGGTGCCGGTGTAGTGGTGTAGCAAGTGGGGTGTAGCAGAGTATCGGTGTGTAGTGTAGTGGTGTAGCAACTTGAGTGGGGTGTAGCAGTGTAGCAAGTGTGCTGTAGCAGGTGGGGTGTAGTGGTGTAGCAAGTGGGGTGTAGTGGTGTAGTAAGTGGCGTGTAGCAACACATTTTGCATGACGGTCTAGCATAGGCTGTCATGTCGAGTGATGTGCCCGAAACAGGTAAGCTTCCACCTCTTGGTGGTGGCCAGGAGAGATTCCTGGGGGCCTACGTTCCACTCTAAGTACAAGCTCTGCTTACTCAGCAAAAGAGGCCATTTCAACAACACTTGCAGGAAAACACCAAGCCAATCAATTAGTCCCTTATGTCCGAACATTTATTTTAATTGCCCCATGAGGGATAAATAAAGTAATTTGAACATGAACTTGAACTTGAACATAGATTGTTGTTCAAAGCCATTCCTTTACAGTCACAGTTCGTCATAAAACAGAGTTTGCAAGAACAGTTTCTGCAGTAAACAACACCAGCAGTCCATGCTTCACAGACGATGACCATCCAGCAGGAAAATCCAAAAATCAGTCCATGAATAAAAAACCAAGCCAGTCAATTTGTTTACTATTTGGTCCAAAGACTGTTGTTCAAATAAAACTAATCCACTCCTTTACAGTCACAGTTTGTTAATGTTATTGTTAAACCACTGAGTTTGCTACAGGAAGGCTTGTTTGCAGGGGGCTAGACAGAGCTTCTAAGTTGCTTTGCTGGAGGTGGTGGTGGTGGCTGGATCAGACCTCCATCTGCACTGTCAGCAGGCGCACTTGCATTTCTCTTCTCTGCTTGACGCTGAAGTAATTCAAGCCTGTCCACAGACACAGAACTGAAAAGTGAACACACTATGTAACAAACATCAAATGACAAATAGTGTGATTAGATGCATCAGCAATAGTTATTGGTGTGAAGTACATGTACATAGGGCAAAATATAAAATTTCAATTCACAGTTGATACCTCACAAACTGCTGTGCACCAACACTATTAAACTTTATGAGAGTGAAGCACTCAGTCTCTCTCTCTCTCTCACACACACACACACATACACACACACACACACACATTTTCTAGTTTAATGTAGGTTCCTGTGCACTCTTTCCCCGCCTGTGAGTCTACCAACTGACCTCTCATCTCCCCCCCTCCAAACACACACACAAAACTCCCCCCTCCCCCCCCCTCAACCCGAAAACACTGCAAGTACTGGCATCGCATCATCGTCAAATCTATACTTAGTGTAGATCAATTTAAAATCCACCGGCTGGGGTCAGTAGGGCAGAAATATCAAGACTGCACTACGGGCGAAGAAGCATCCACTTACCTGTCTCTTCTTATGAATCGTTGGTAACAGGATCGATGGTATCCCAGACCCTGTAACTCTGCTTCCCGCTGACAGGAATGACTTGAATCAAGAAAAGTCCGCGCGATTTGGGAGCTCGCACAGTCAAACAAACCCCATTGCTGCGCATACCGAAGGGTATTTGCAAATGTTTGATCTGTGAAGGACTTAACTGTGGTGTCTTTACTCCCTGCAAAGTGAACTGAACACTGCAATCTGGTACGAATACCTTCCGAAGACGCCTGAGCCAAACACGCGTCAGCCGTGTTTTCGTTTCGTTTCGTTTTCGTTTCGCAGCCACTGCTATTTGAGCCCGATGATTGGTTAAAATTGCCGCGGTCAGGGACGTCCCTGCCGCAGTAATTTTTTTTGAAGACGCTGATTGGTTGAAAATTTCGCTAATTGGTCAGTGTTCATTAGGTCCATATTCATTAACCCGACCGGACCGACACGGAAACAACACTGATTTTGCCATACACTAGCCTTGTATTATTTTTCATTATATGAAAAAATTGCTTAACTCAGGGGCTATGGAGTGCGTTTTAGACGGCCTTGGCTCACGGCCTAAATGTTTGATTTCAGTTATGACTCCGCACTTCAGCCATCACATATACACACCTCTGCTAGGGGTGAGTGAGTGAGTGAGTGAGTGAGTTTTTAGGGCTTAACGCCGCGCAAGCACCAAAGACTAATTCGCGGCTGAGTGTGCCTGCACTACATGAAACAAAAAAAAAAAAAATGTAACGTTGGACATAGGATGCAAATGGTGTACGGGGCGGTATAAACCTAGGACATGCAGGAGGCGGTGCACCTTCATGCTAATTTATCGCTTCGGATTACAAAAAGGCGAAGAAAACAAATAGCAACTACAACTATGTAAAAGAAAGATTAATACTAAGTGCATATACCACCTCTGCTGGAGTAGTTCACTAAACATTATTTGTAGCGTAGTACCTGACAACCAGGACCCCACAGTTGCAATCCCGTCTGTAACGCTTGTCAATATAGCTGGTACCAAGAGTTATTTATTGGTTAACAGTTTAACAATGTATGCAGAGTTTGAACAGACCCATCGACTGTGGTCACCCAAAGGTCAGAAGGACTTCAGGAGACACACACAGCAGAATAAGAGCAGATGGTGATGCCCCGTGCAAGACTCGAAAACACTCTCGACCTTGTCCTAACAAATACCCGTAATTTCATCCAATTGGTTGAAAGCTTGCCTGGCATTTCAGATCATAAGAAAATTCGCGAGGATGAGAGACAAAATCAGGCAGTGGATAAAGGATGGGACAAAAAAGCTAAATTCTGTAGTGAAGAAACTAAACAGAAGTCCAGAAACAGCTCAGACGAGTTTCCTGAAACTATGTCGTCACCTACCCAGATGAGGACGGAGACAGAGAACCATGCCTGAAGACGCTTTTGACCTACATGAAACGCCAGAGAGCAGCTACAGCATAAGTTCTAATTCTGAAACAAAGTGGTGGACAATGGCCAACTCATCATCACTGAAACCAAAGCCAAAGCCGAGTTCCTAAACAACCAGTTTCACGAGGCCTTCAACACGAGATCATCATACACAGCAAGCGAGTTCAAATGCACAATGCCCGGAGACAAAAATGACCATCCTACGATGCCAGACATCCAGATCACATCAGCTGGCGTAGATAAATTACTGCAAGGGCAGGATCCAGCAAAAGCCCCAGACAATATCGCGCCAAGAGTGCAGGAGCTCGTAGTCGCTCACTACTACACTAGACACAGGACATGCACCACCAGATTGGAAACAAGTCTTGGTTCTAAGTATATAGTAGTAGGCAACGTAACGCGGCACCTGGACGCCAGTCACATCTTCACTTGTCATCATAGCGGCTTCAAATGTAACAGGTCCTGTGAAACCCGGCGGCCGGAATATAGCGAGCACCTTTCTTGCAACCTGGAGAAAGGGCTGCAGACGGACCTTGTCATAATGGATTTTGCACAGGCGTTCAACTGTGTTAACCACAGCCTGCTTATATCCACAAGCTCGACCACTATGGGATCTGAAGCAACACGAACAGGTGGATCGCGGACTTCCTGTCGAACCGGAAGCAGGCTGGTGTAGTTCAGGGAGAGAAGTCCAACTACGTCGATGTGAGATCCGGTGTATCCCAAGGATTCGTCTTGAGTCCTTTTCCTCATCTACATTAATGACCTCCCGGACCGAATTCAGTCGTCGACACGTCTGTTCGTTGACAAGTCCATGTCAGTCACATGCCGCTGACCCACAGATACTACCTCCACTGGCATACGCTAGAAGAGGTAACCTCCATCAGTTACCTCGGGTCGATCATCTGGAACAACATCAACTGAGACCAACACATGAGCCTAATCTGCAACAAGGCAAACCGCGTGGTTGGCTTCCTACACAGAAACCTCAGAACAGGAGCCATCTCCTGCAAGGAGCTTGCATACAAGGCACTCATCCGACCCATACTAGAGTACGCCTGCACAGTCTGGGGTCAGCACCATCAAAAGCACATTGGCAAGACTAGTGCAAAGTAGAGCAGCCCGCTTTGTCCTGAACAGACACAAGAATACCTCCAGCGTACGTAGGACAAATGCTTGACCAGCTCGGATGACCCTCACTGAAGCAATGTAGGTACAAAGGAAATTAACCCTGCTGTACAAGACCATAAACGGACAGGCCGTCTTACAGTGCAAAGATCTTCGATTATAGGACACAAGAATCAGGAGAGGACACGCCCACCAACTGCAGAGGAACCCTTGTCGCACCTGTACCTCAGCAAATCTGTATTCCCCAGAAACCCTCTCAGACTGGAACTCTCTGCCAGACAACGCAGTTTCAACATTAACGGAAGACACCTTCATCGTGAGGGTTTTCAAGTCTAACCTAACGACTTTTCTTCCTTTGATCGGAAGGTCGGTGGGTGGGTGGGTGGATGGCCCAGGCCCCCGTTCGATTTTTGGAAGGGGGGGCCGAATATCTTTGGGCCCCCCTTGCGTTTGATAAGAGGAGAGGGGGCCCACCAGTGGTGAGCCCCCCCCCCCTGCTCTGCCGTCGCAGGACACAATCCTTGGCAGACCCCCCCCCCCCCCCCCACACACACACACACACACAAACACACACACTCTCTCTCTCTCTGTAAGAAAATCCTCCCCCCCCCCCCACCCTTCTTTACCCCGTCCGTATGGCTCACCCGACTTAGTGGGCCCCCTTCTTCTCAGCATCTTCCTACGCGCCTGTTACCCACCCATGTCTGCCAGAACCCACATACATTTGACCTTCAGCTCCACTTCCTCACCATTTTTGCAATAGAACGAGTGGAGCAAGAAAAGGACCTCATCAAGAGGGAGATTTGGTGGCAGTGTAATTTAGGCACCATCTTTTCTGGCCTCAACACCACAAAACATCTAGCCACCATGCTGCGTCTTGGTAAGAGGATCCTTTTCTAGGAAGGTTGAATGTGATAGGCATCAGAGAGAGGTTTCGGTCATGAAACTCTTTGTGGTAATCCAGTAATCGAAGTACAGTTTGCAGATCTTTTCAGGATGAGAGAGAGAGAGAGAGAGAGAATTACAACTATTGACGTAAGGATTACGTATCAATACTTTGATGTCATTTATGTTGCACTTTGTATTCCCCTGATGAAGGGCCCACAGGGAGCCCGAAAATTTGGGCTGCCTACTTGTTTCGTTTGTTCAAGAATAATAAGTTGATCACTAATCTCAGGAGTTTATTGTTTTTAATCATTATATATATGCTGACTTTAGAAAACGTAAAAAGTCATGCTGGCACCGCACATCCACATAAGAGTTTAAAAATGGAGAAATCCACATACAACGATAAAAAAGAAACTCCTGAGAACCAGTGATCAACTTATCATTCTTGAACAAACGAAACAAAGTAGGCAACCAGTTTAGGAAGGAAATAAAAACTGAGAGCGCTACCTAGGTCTAGGAGATGTGTGCTTTGTTTGCCATTGTATATAATTTATATATGTAATGCGTGAGGATGGGGATAAACAGTGTGTGTGTGTGTGTGTGTGTGTGTGTGTGTGTGTGTGCAATGACCAACATCGTTCTGGGGTTGAAGGAGCGAGATGATTTTCCCTCACAGAAGCAGAGACAGTAACCGAACCACTGCACCACGCTCTGTTTCAGCTAAAAAGATCCTATTTGTGAAGACACTGGAGGACAAAAGTGTCAAAAAAGGCGAGAAAGTTGTGCTCACAGTAAAAGCTGAAGGTGAGGTTGTTTTTTCTTCGTTCTACCAAAACTACGAAGATAAAATGTTCACAATAAACCCATTTTTGATGAAAACAAATAAAAATCATTCTTACAAAGATTCTAGAGCCGTACGTGTCAATCCTACGCCTCGATAGTCCTACGTGGTGATAGTCCTACGATTTCATGCATTCTGTATCCTTAGTCCGATATGTTTGATAGTCCTACGCTTGATAGTCCTACGTGTCAACAATCCTACACGAACACAAAGTCTGGTCAGTACTACATATCCATCATTTCTCCTACTTGTCGATAGCCCTGCATTTTTTAGATTGCCTTCCTATTTTACAAAGTGACGGTAGTCCTACTGGTCGCGATAGATACCGGTCGATACCGATAGTCTTACACCAAAATCCTTATCAGTTCATTGTTTGGGTTCTCTCTCTCTCTCTCTCTCTCTCTCTTTCTCTCTCTCTCCATTTAACAAATAAAAGGTTGTCCTCAACGAGTTTTGTACCGTCTGCCTCTTCCTAGAATTGACTATTCAAAACTAGTCTGCCGTTCTCTGGGACTAGTACAGTTGTGGAACTCACTGCCACCTACTCTTAAATCCATTTCAAGTAGCTCGAAGTTTAGCAAAGCAATGCATTCCTGTCTGAGGAAATCTTAGTCCATTAATTTTCGTCTCTACGGCCTAGACTGTACATAATTTTTGCGCTGAAATGCATCACTGATACACTCTTCCTTGTTTTACATAAGCAGCGTGTTCATGCAGTAACGCCTTGCTGATGCTGGATTCTTGTACATCTTTAGAGTGTTTACTGAGAAGCAAAGAGTAGTACAAAGATACGGACAACTTTAATATTTAAACGTTTCTTCGTTCCCTTTCATGATACCCCGGTAGTGTTCTGGCAAATCATTTTATCAGTTTCGATGTGCAACAGTTTCCGAGCCTGCGGCGCGAAATGACGCATCTTTCAGTGCTCGCATTGTCTTACGAACTGTATCCAACCAAGGCGACGGCGCATGTGTAACATAAACCGGTCATATGTGATGAATTAGAAAAGTCGTTTTCAAAAACAGTCCAGTACCCTTGACTTTCCGGTAAACCAGCCAATCGAGTGCATTGAATGCCTTGGGCTACAACTTTCTTCTCTGTCACCTCCCTCTAACTACAACCACAACCCTATCCCCGAAAAAAACAAAACTATTATAGTATGGAATAGTTACAAGACAATTACATGAGTAACATGAGCTGAAATGATAGCAGAGCCATATTATATTTCTACACCAGGTGTACCTCCGACCGAACTGACGTGGTATCACAATGGCTCATCACTTGGACTTGCACCAGAAAACGATGAATACGACTTTAGTACGCTCACCATCCGACATGTCACAGCCAAGCACTCTGGAGTATATTCATGTGCGAGGGAAGGGACGAACGGATCTACCAAATGTCTCGTGAACGTCGATGCTGGTAACAACAACCAGTAGCACCCCCTTCCCCCCCCCACCAAACACACACACACACACACACACACACACACACACACACACACACACACACACACACACACACACACACACACACACAGGACTGCTTCACTCACTTGTAATCTTGACCTTAGATTTTATTAAATTAGCAATAGGTGGCGGACTCTAGAATGATTGTCTGGCGCCACACGCATGAAACTGCCATATACATAACAAAGTAAATTTGCGAGGACGTTTTGTGTTGCATGTGACTAGAAATCATGAATTTTGTGTGCTTTCCACTTTTGTACCAGTAAAGGCGACGATAATTGGAAATCCTCAAAAACAACGCACTGTGAAACCTCGAGAAAAACTGGTACTGGAAGTCGATATCCGGGGTAACGTATTATATGCAAATAAAAATTCTCTTTAGAGCGTGCATGGTTCGTTCTGTATGTTAGTAAAGGTGTCATTAATATCATCATGCAAAGTTTGACGCCTCCGATATTTCTAGATTGTGAGAAAATTCCAGTGTAAAGCTCCCAAAGAGACAGTTTTAATGGCCTTGATCTTGAGTCATGCAAGGTCATTTAAACTGGCATCATTATTTTTAAAGGTCGTATCACTGTGTATCACCATGCTAGGTTTGGTGCCTCTGCTGTTTGGTGTTTCTGAGAAAATGCCAATATTAAAGTTTTTTAAAAAAATTCCACAAACAACTTGTACAGTCCCATGGTCATTGAATACAGATATGTTTGTAAGATCCTTATCAATGTCTATCACCATGCTGAGTTTAAAGCCTCTGGTGTGTGTAGATTCTGAGAAAATGCCAATTGTAATGTTCCAAACAGACTGCTTTAGTGACTTTGAGTCAAGGTCATTGAACGTGGTATGTTTTGGAAGACCTTATGGTTATCGGCGTGCCAAGTTTGGTGCCTCCGCTGTTTGTAGATTTTGAGAAAAGGACGATGTTAAGGTTTACTTCGGAAACACACACACACACACACACACACACACACACACACACACACACACACACACACACACACACACACACACACACAGACGACGGGGGGTTATTACACAGACTCACTTTGTTCCACAAGTGAGCCAAATATACCGGCAACAATAACAATAAAATAGCATGAAATTTGGATAAACAACTTTATGGGATGGGGCCATTCCATCTTGTTTCTGGTCACATGTGTCAGCTGTGTACTACAGTCAGTCATTCATTGTATGATATATACATTTTGTGTGATTAATCGATTGATTCTGTGTGTGTGTGTGTGTGTGTGTGTGTGTGTGTGTGTGTGTGTGTGTGTGTGTGTGTGTGTGTGTGTGTGTGTGACAGGTACAGAACCTATTCAAACTGAATGGCTTCACGAGAATAAAAGGCTTCAAGATAAAGCGCCGGTGAAGTTATGTGAGAATAGTCGGGCGCGGCTTTGTCGTATCCTTGTCATCTCACAGGTTACGAAGGAAAATGAAGGTTTATACACCCTCAAAGTGAAAAATGATTACGGTGAAGATTCCATCATGATTAACGTCACAGTTGAAGGTATGTAGGAAGTGTTATTTTAATTCAGAATTATATCTACTGACAAACATTTGGTGTGCATTTTGTCTTTTTACTCTCAGTCTCAAGAAGTGACTGCTTTATTGGTACAAATGTATTCCCTATTATCCTATTAATTTTTATAGAAAATTCGGACTGCCATGTGCCATGAAAACGTACATCTGTTGATCATGTTTTTCTCCTGTTAAATTACAAAGAAGTAGAGAGGCAGAAGCCTCCTTGGCTCACTTGTGAGATGGCTCAAGGTCATTCAAAAGAGTATGTTTGTAAAGCTCTGGTCTATCATCATGCCAAGTGAGGTGTCTCTGGAGAAAATGGCAATATCACGATTTTCCCAGTAAAGATCTAATTAATGCCTCACATTAAGCCATGTTTGATGGCTCCAGTGATTGTAGTTTCTGCAAAAATGGCAATGTAAATCTTCACAATAGGCATTACGCTTTACGCCTACACTTACATAGCCCCAGGCCTCGATCTGCATTTAATCTTTAGAGGCTCCCCAAGCCAGGCTAACTATGACCCTTCTACATTTTACGGGATACGTTTGTAAAGCCCCCGACAGATCTGGCTTGATAACGGGAAAAACTTCCTCGTAGAGTTATTTTGATTTGATTGAGCAGGCCTCCCGATGTTATTCGGACAAAGAAATTCGTTACTTTGCCTATGTGTTATACTTGTATCGGTAAGAATCGGTAAGGTATAGATGATTAATACAAATAGGGTAAAGACGCAGACTATTTAAAGATTTGTTTCATCGGGGAGTGCTTACAGCTTTAAAGTAAATCTGGCGTGTGAGGTTGTAGTATGCTTTGCTTGGAGGCAGTACATCCATCTTCAATCCCTAAGTGCCCCTGAGCATATAGAGCTGGGGAGTACATCCCACGTGTTACGCCTGCTGGCTTTAGACCAGGCCCTGTCAATCTGAAATTTCCGTTTTACATGTAGCTGGATAGCTCACGGTATTTGCATATGTTTCTCCAGACGTTTTCACTCAAAAGCTGCAGGATACTACAGTTGGCGAGAACCAAGAGGTTACACCAACTGTTACAACCTCCGGTAAGGGAAGCTTACTTATAAATTTTGCTTTGCCATTGGCTGCCACTTTTAAAAAGCTGACTTCTTCGTATGTTTACTTCGTATGTAGGGAGAAAGGTCTGGAAAAATAATAATCCCCCCCCCCCCTCTTTATCGCGCCACACGCACACACACACACACGCACACACACACACACACACACACACACACACACACACACACACAGAGGCAAAGCTAACTCGGCCTTCACGGCATGATATGATAGTAGTAGCAGCCATCTTTAAAAAAAAAAATGCGCGGGACCATTAACTTGTTTCACTGTTTGGAGAATGTTGATGGTATGTATACATGTATGTTTGAACTTTACCTCAATCGGCCTCCATTTGTTTCAGTTGGTGTTACATCACCCCCTTAATTGCTCTGTGTGTGTGTGTGTGTGTGTGTGTGTGTGTGTGTGTGTGTGTGTGTGTGTGTGTGTGCGTGTGTGTGTGTTTCAGAATGTCCAGAATGCAGAAAACATCAGAAAGTGACTAACAACACCGTAAAAGTGTTACCAGTCACCTTAGATAGCATGAAAAAGAATACCCGGGATGGAAAGGTAGCGCAGTGTAAAAAAATGTTTCTACAATACATCAACAGTTTCATGAATGGTTCTGGTGGACAGTTGATCATCCACGCAAGTGATCCCCATGTTTTGGGGAAGTTTGACATGAAGATTGACGACAGGCTGAAGTCCCTCATTCCAGATGGCCAATTTTTCCATGACGTATTTGAACGTTACTTGAAAGATAACAATCATGTGTGCTTCCGCGTGAAGATTGGATCTCGAAGTCGACAATGGAGCACAATGGATTTTTGCACCCATACATCCCTCAACAAAGGAAGAGACGATCTGAACCACACCCAGTTGAAGGAGTGGATAAAAAGCGTCACACAGCCGCCAGCAGCTGAAAAAGGCCCGGAAGTACCAAGACACGAGACCGAGACACCTGTATTTAGGAAGGGAGATAAAGTCTATCTGGGAATGAGCGAAACCAGGCTCAGCGTTCCTTTTCTAGAGAGTTATTCCCGTCAAGCTAAAGGCACCCAAGTGGCAAAAGAACCAGGCGACGATTCAGGTGTCGATCTAGCTAAAAGGCACTGGGAGAAGAAGGGCAACAAACTGCCACACTACATTACGGGGTTTTGTAAGATACCTGGCGGCGGCTCCTATTTCATCGGAATAGGAGAGCAGTCGTCAACTTTCACTTGTCAGGGACACAAACTTCCACCCGAAGAACGTGAACATTTTAAACAGTTCATCAGAGACAAGGTGCGTACTGAAATGTTATGGTACGGAACAAAAGAAGAACTGAATGATCCCGTCGAGATTATCTTTCACCCGGTCGAAGGCTCAGAGGACGCTCATTTATGTGTGATTGAGGTGAAAACACGCCATTTTCGTGGATTAGCATTCAACACAAAGGAAGGGCCGCTAATGTATAAACTGCCAGAGCATTCTTTCTCGGCACACATTGAGGACGGCGATGCGTCAGAAGACAGTGACGATGATGGAGACACTCAGGAAGGTGATTTAGCAAAAGTCTCTGCGAAGAAATGGATTCAGTATCACTCAGCTCAGTGGAGCACACAGAATGACAGGCCAGCACAAAACCCAAACCCATTGATAAAATGCGAGGTTCAATTTACAAACTAGCCGATGTAATGATCGAGGACAAAGGGCCGTGATATAAACAAACACCCCTTCCTCAAACGGATGCTGCTGCTACCTCAAGACCTTGGATAGTGCCAGTTTTCGGCAGGCAAAGATATTGGACCTGGTGCAGGATTCATTTGTAAATTGTGGTTGTTATGAAGATCGTATCCTCAAAACTGAATCGATTTCGATTTAAAGAGAGAGAGAGAGAGAGAGAGAGCATCTAAAAACAGTGCTTGCCGATGGAATAATGAGGACTTGTTGTTGCATGCTTTATGCATCGTTGTTTTTAATCTTTACTAGACCATTATAATAGCAAAGACCGTAGATACGGTCTTTGATAATAGTTAACATGACTGTGCTGGGTGAGATGGTTGTGAAGCTGGTACCGGTGCCATGGCTGAAACTGGCATATTGCTACATTGACTTGTCTGTTTTGTTTGTTTGCTTGGTTGTTGATTATTGATCATTATTATTATTATTATCAAAGATTTGCAACGTCAGTTTTGTTACCATTGTGGTCCTTCACTACGAATAGCAAAGTTTTCAATTGAATCTTGTTTGTTCTTCCGTCGTAACACCCGTCTTGCCAAGAGTGTTCGCTGAATTATTTGTTTTGAGCTAGAAGTGTCGATTCTGCTGCGAGATCTGTTTAAAAAGTACTGTTTGAGAAAACTGAAACTCAGAGCTGTTTCTCTGCAGTTTAACAAGAGCGTTCCTTCCCTGTCAATATTCTTCATATATAAAGTGTTCATATGATGCTCTTGGCACACATTCTTTCCACTACGAGTGTTATTTTTTTTCACAGATTGCAGTGTTTCTTACTGTTGCAATTGTTGTTTTGTTGATCTCGGTGGTTGTTTTTGGGCTGGGGCAGATTTCGCTGCGAGCGTGTGTGTGTGTGTGTGTGTGTGTGTGTGTGTGTGTGTGTGTGTGACAGTGTGTGTGTGTGTGTGTGTGTGTGTGTGTGTGTGTGTGTGTGTGTGTGAATAAAGACTAGGCCGTCTTCATTGCAAAGAATTGTATAAAAGTGATCACGTCAGTGTATTAACGACATCCTAATAAGGAAAACGCCAAAGATCGAATGACCGTACCAAGGAAAGTTTAGGAACCTTTTCCAATACCCTTTTTTAACATTTGAAACTCAGTGTCACATATTAACCTTTACCGATGGCTCTGGGTGACAAATACACCCATATAAGACTGTAATATATTTGCTGAAAACTGCTTTGGTTTCTTTGTGTGTTTGTTTGTTTCCTTGTTTTTGTATGATATCATTATAATGCTTTGCGTAATCCCCAAGTGCATGTTTCAAACTAGTATGAGCATAACAGTGTTCAGACTTTTGTAACCAAAACACAAACGAATTGGCCTAATAGTCGGATGTGGGTGAGAAACTCACCCATACTTAACAACGGCCAAGCGCTATTTATTCCTACTCGCACTGGTGTGGTTTCCATCATAGACTATGGTTGAATTTTGTTGGTTAACTATGTCCATGTACAATCATCATTGTTTCACAATATGTATATTGAAAACAGTGTTGTCTTTCTTTTATTTCTGTTTTTTTTTTCTAATGATATGTACAGCATTTTGTTGAATCATTGCAAATGAGTATTTCCGGGCGAACATTTGTATTATTTAGAGTAGAAAATGACATTTTAAATGTACTGTTGACATGAAATTTCAAATGCAGCATTTGCAAATGTGCATTGTAATTTTAGGCATCGCAGTGACAGCAGCGTTTGGAGCCCAGCAATACAAGATATTCAGTATGAGGAGTGTGTTGCATAAAATAATTATGTCCTCCGCACACGGAATGAAAGGTCTCCTTGTTATACTTAATCACCTAGGCCTTGTAAACTGGCACCATCAGAACTCTGTGTGTGTGTGTGTGTGTGTGAACACTGTTGCCTACTTAAAGATCTAAGCTCCCAACGAAAAGCTTTCCAAAGAGTGAAAATTTTTTTTACAGAGTCGACCGTGCAAGCACAGTCAACTCTGTCACCTTTGCAGAGTTTCCAGCGTCCCTGAAACCCCAATGAAAGCCAAGGGCAGCCTGATTCACAGCTCAGTTTGCGGTTTGACACTGAGCGAGAAAGATCGTGCAGCACTCAACATCCCGGCGCTGGACACTGTAGCGATGTGTCTCGCTCACTGACAAAAAGCCACATGATGTCATGGCAAACTCGTGCTCTGGTTTTATAAGGGTCTCCAAAGCGCTGAAATCTCTGCAACTGTGACAGAGTTGCCTGGATTATGCACAGTCGAAGTAGAAGCAGTTTAATTTAAAAAAAAACAAAACGCAATGTTTGCGGCTTTTGCTGAGATTGCAGACCCTTAACCCCCCAAACACCCACCCACCCAGTCAACTCTGTCACAGTTGCAGAGTTCACACAGTGTCCAGAAAGAGCGACAAAACCGTGCCGAAAACCTGCCCCCACTTCCTGTCGGGCTCCGTCCGCGCTACTGTGCACATCTGCGTGCAGTGGTCATCAGAGCATCAGTGGTCGAGTCAGTACTGTCCACAATGACTCCCATACAAGTCGTGTTACTTTTGAATTTGGTCAGTGTGGCTCGCATGCCGTGCTGTAGCCGTCAGAATGGAGCAACAAACGTTGACGGTACGTTTGTTTTTGTTGTTGTTGTTGTTGTTGTTGTGTGTGTTGTTGTTGTTGTTGTTGTTGTTGTTGTTTTTTCCGAGGTGTTTGAGTAATGGAGCACACGAGCACTCAGATTTGCCAAGGGCGTTTTATCGGCAACAACATCTCCAAATTGCGGTTTTACTTTTCGTTCTGCAAGCTCGAGCTGAAATGTTTACGCAAGAAACAAAATTACTTTCCAATACGTGTACTTGCCGCTAGTAGAATAGCTTGCGCCATATCCAACATCGCTCAGTCGTCTAAACTGACGTATCCGCGGCGTGGTCACATAATGAGCCAGGTTGCACGGGAATGTGCACAGGACGGAGCCCGACAGGAAGTGGGGGTAGTTTTTTCGGCACGGTTTTTTCGCTGTTTCTTGACACTGTGTGAACTCTGCAACTGTGACAGAGTTGACTGTGCTTGCACGGTCGACTCTGTAAAAAATTTTCACACTTCGGAAAGCTTTTTGTTTGGAGCTTAGATCTTTAAACTTAACTAATACCCAGTCTGTCCCATCGTCAGAAGTGGGAGCAACATTTGACTTTAACTGGAAACATTTTTCTCAGAACTATCAGAACCACATTGGTCACACAACTTCGATGGTTCCAGTTGAGACTGCCGCATAGACTAGCTGTTACCTGCAAATAGATATCTCTACCTATATAGAATCTCAGATTCCGCAAAGTGTACATTTTGTGATGCGGAAGAAGAAAACCTTGTGCATTTATTTTGGGATTGTCCATATGTCCAAGAATTCTGGGCTGATGTGTCACGTTTGCTCCAGGAATAATGTCAACATTTTATGAACATGGTCTTCTCTGACATCCTGCTAATTTTTGGTACTAAGCAACAATGCAAAACAGACAAAGTTTTTGATTTAATTCTTTTATTAGCCAAGTTCCCTATTTACAAAATCCAAACTACAGACTATTGTTCCTAGCATAGCAGCATTTGTACAAATAGTAAAACATTATATATATGCTATTGAACATTATATTCATACAATATCTGGTAACAGAAATGTACATTCGACTGGCTTCCCTACAAAATGCTTATAGTATAATCCTTTGGTGCTATTGTCATTATATTTTGGCAGGTAGGCATACTCAACCACTTGTTTACGTGTTTGTGAGTGAGCGTGTTTGTGTGTGTGTGTGTGTGTGTGTGTGTGTGTGTGCATGTTTGTCTGTGGGTGTGTGTGCGTGTATAGTGCATGCATGAACGCTAAACAAAACTTTTGCACTAGCAGAGCCTAAGTCCTGTATGATGATATTGGAGAAATAGAGGATCATCAGACCACGCTTTGGTTCTTTAGTCAGATATTTGCAGAATATGCGTACATATCCATAGTTCCTTAGATATAGATTATATTGCAGGGCACATGTATACATGTATTTATTGTTATGATGTGCACAAGCTTGCCGTCCTCAATCCTCCACATGTCAGGTAGTGTTTCTTAGGTTTGTGCACCTGGTTTCTATTTGCCTCCATGGCCTATGACTGTGGCCTTACTCTACTGGTATGTCAGGTTATTTCATAAATGTCAAGTTATTTCATAAATGGTGTGGTCTATTGTTGTATTTCATAGCTTGATTGTTTTGCTCTGTCACAATATTTCCTACAGATTGATGTCTTGAATGATTTGTTGAAGTCACGGTTTTTAGAACTTAATGTTGGAAAGACTAGAGAACTTGTTCTTGGAAACACACAAGGAAGGGACTCGTTGAAACCGATTATCAAAGATCAGAAAGAAGTAGATGTGGTTGATTGTTTCAAGTACTTGGGTACCAGTATTGATCAAAAACTGTCTTTCATTGATCATACAGAGAGTCTGTACAAAAAACCCACAACAGCGTCTTTTTCTACTCAGAAAGCTCAAAACTTTTGATGTCAGTCCACATGTCCTTCAACTTGATTACAGAAGCCTTATTGAAAGCATTCTTTCCTTTAACATCACAGCTTGGTTTAGCAGAAAACAAAGCTTGGTAGGGTAGTAACACTGCTAGTAAACTGATAGGCCAAAATCAAAAACAGCTATCTTTGTATGAATCTGCCCTGGTTAGAAAAGCAAATCAGATAAACAACGACCGTGATCACCCTCTTAATCCAGCCTTTCAAAAGCTTCCGTCCGGCAGACGTTTTAAAGTCCCACTGGCACGTAAAAACATGTACAAGAACTCGTTTGTCCCATCTGCCATCACCGTGTTAAACGGTTTACGTTAGTAAACTTGTGTATTTCGGATGGGGGTGGGGGTGGGGGGGGGGAGGGAGGGAGAGAGAGAGAGAGAGAGAGCTGTTTTTCTTGTTAAACAGTTTTAGAGTTTGACAGTATGTATGATTACTTGTTTTAAATTGTCCTGAAGTTTGTTTGACCTTAACGTTTAACCCTATTTTATTATTTTTATGTTTCATACCAAGATCTTTAATGACTGTATTTTATCTTATGTGTGACAGAGCATCAAGTGAGTCGGATCCAAAGAAGATTTTCTGTTTTTAGAGTCTCTCTTAAACAGACAATAAAGTATTTTGAATTGAATTTGAATTCAATTGAATTGAAATGCTTGTAATGCATGCACAGTGTTCTCGTCCTTGTCATCGTATAGTTTATATATGTTGCAGTTAATCTGTGAAACCAGGGAATACGTGTATTAACTAAACTATTTCAGGTAATGCATGAATTAACTGTGGCCACTAGTCAATACATGCATTACCTGAAAATTTCAGTTAATACATGAATTAACTAAAAGTAAGTGACAGTCAATACATGTATTACCTAATGAATGCTACAAGAACAAAGTCCTCTGTAACAGCAGCCCTCTAGATCTTCCAGATTTTATGTAAAAATTAATTCAGTCAGGGAAGTCACAAAAGCAACAGGGAAATCACAAGACATGCACAAACATCATCTGTCATACCACCAGTGTGAGGCTGACGTCAAACGCTTAGTTCACAGACAAAATCAGCAAGTATCGTCACTGCCTCCGACATTTCACCAGCCCTCTAGATCTTCCAGATTTCATGTGAAAAATACTTCAGTCGGGGAAGCCACAAAGCCAACAGGGAAATCACAAGACATAAACAAGCATCCTCAGACGATCTCTGTGCTAGAGGTTGACGTCAAATGTTTAGTTCACGGAATTGACGTCATCTCTCTCTCTCTCTCTCTCTCTCTCTCTCTCTATGACGACCTGCCTGAGGCTGACGTCAAATGTTTAGTTCACGGAATTAAACTGACGTTTCTCTCTCTCTCTCTCTCTCTCTGGGGAGCCAGGGTGGCCGAATGGTAGAGCGTTGGACTTTCAATGCTCGGGTCGAGTGTTCGAATCCCGGCTGGGGCCAAATATTTGTGCTGGCCTTTTTCTCGTTGCCCCGTCTTTGATATCACCCTTATGTGGTGGAAAAGGACGTTAAACTTCTAAACACCCACCCACCCTCTCTCTCTCTCTCTCTCTCCCCACCCGGCCCCATCCCCAGTCATGTGGCTAATCGGTCGAGGTCGTAGAGGATCTAGTGTCATTGGTAGAACTTGGAGAGGGGAGAACCGGCAGCAATAACAACAAAACAAACAAAATAAAATGAAGTTTGGAGAAACAACTTTGTAAAACGGGGCCGTTCCTCCTTTTTTTTTTTTTTTTTTTTTTTGGTCGTTGTTGTTTTTTTTAAGTTGTTTCTCTATAGAGAAACAACTTTACGAGACGGGGCAGATTTTGCTACGCGCAGCAGCAAGTTTCAGTGATACAAAACAAGACTGTGACGTTTCTCCACACAATACTTACTTTCACGCACACAGTGACGTAACGAAATCTGCGTCATAGACACCTTACGTGCACACTTTGCTGCTGCGTTCTTTTTGGCGGGAATGACGTGTGTGTGTGTGTGTGTGTGTGTGGACGGATGTAATGATGGCTATCTCCTAAACCACCTCGTTGGAGGCCTTTTTACTTTGAGATAAAATGGGAATTCACCTTCTCCAGACCTATTTTTCACGATTTTTAGCCTACTGCATTTTTAAAAGAGTTATCGCCGATTTTTAAAAATCGGTCATGTTACGAATTTTTTTCGAAAAAAAATGTTCAAATGGCTTCATTTTCTGAAATTGGGAAGATCATCCAATTATACTGCCTGTTTTCGTAGCACAGCTCTGTAGCTCTGACAGGTTTTGTGTAAGAAAAATATTTCCGAGGTAGGGGTGGTTTGCATATAAGGCCAAATATCTGTGAAAAGACTCCTTCAAATTACTCATCATTCCGGTATTTTTGTCACTTGTGACAACTGCACATATGACATGAACTACTGCACTATTATAGCTTTAGTATCAAGAATAACAGAGCTTTTAGATAAACACATTTTTCACGTTTCTGCGAGAAGCGCCGGTCAAAAAAGTTCCAATTTTGCAATTTCGTAAGTACAAACCAAGGCACTTAAGTCCACGTTTCATCAGCTCTCTAGATCTTCCAGATTTTATGTCAAAATTAATTCAGTCACGGAAGTCACAAAAGCAACAAGGAAATCACAAGATATGTAGAAGATACGACGAAGTATCATCTGTCAGACGAGCAGCGTGAGGCTGACGTCAAATGTTTGGTTCACAGACAAAATCTGCAAGTATCGCCACTGCTTCCGACATTTCATCAGCCCTCTAGATCTTCCAGATTTCATGTGAAAAATAATTCAGTCGGAGAAGTCACAAAGCCAACAGGGAAATCACAAGACATGAACAAGCATCCTCAGACGATCTCAGTGCTAGAGGCTGACGTCGAAAGTTTACTTCATGGAGTTGACGTCATCGCTCTCTCTCTCTGTATGACGACCTGCCTGAGGCTGACGTCAAATGTTTAGATCACGGAACTGACTCTCTCTCTCTCTCTCTCTCTCTCTCTCTCACTCTCTCTCTCTCTCTGGGGAGCCAGGGTGGCCGAATGGTAGAGCGTTGGACTTTCAATGCTTGGGCCGAGAGTTCGAATCCTGGCCGCTGGGGCCAAATATTTGTGCTGGCCTTTTTCTCGTTGCCCCGTCTTTGATATCACCCTTATGTGGGGGAAAAGGACGTTAAACTCCTAAACACCCACCCACCCACCCTCTCTCTCTCTCTGCCTCTCTCTCTCTCCCTCCCTTCTTCCCCCACCCGGCCCCACCCCCAGTCACGTGGCTAATCGGTCGAGGTCGTAGAGGATCTAGTGTCATTGGTAGAACTTGGAGAGGGGAGAACCGGCAGCAATAACAACAAAGACAAAATAAAATGAAGTTTGGAGAAACAACTTTTTAGGACGGGGCCGTTCCTCCTTGTTAAATTCTCGTGTGCTTTTGTAATAACATTATGTTGTACGTAACTCGCAGTTTAGTGTTCAACGGCAAGTTCGGAAAATGGTTATTGTAACCAACATCTTCTACTGTTGTTAAATGTAGCGTTAAAGTCTCTCTCTCTCTCTCTCTCGCAGATGATATGACGATTTTGTCTCCATGATGGACAAGTTTTGTTGTTGCAAAGGTGATGTGCACATCCTGGGTGATCTAAATATTGTCTTGCTGAAACCGTAAGCCAGTACAGGTGCAATCATTTTACCAAGAAGTTCATTCACCGGCGTACTGTTAAGCTCCCACAGTCGGGAAATTCTAGTACCCACCAAAAGTTAAAAACCAGAAAATGCAAAAAATGTAAAATTCAAACAGATTTTTCTCTTGTAGTTCGTATTTAACATTGACCATATAATTATATACTAATGTGTTGCATACATGCTTTAGCTACTTAATGATGGCTATGAAGTACAAGGTCTTCCTTGGCAGACAGCCAATATTACCAACGCATGCCACGCATGTTTTCATTTATCATCTGTAATGTATGTTTGTGTTTTTCTCTGTCATTTTTTTTAAAGATAGTTTTTGTATTTTGTTGTTCAGCATCCTTGAATGTAGAATAGCAGGACAGCCCGACGCCTAAATCCTCTGTCCTGAAAAAAAATCACAAATTCTCTCTCTCTCTCTCTCTAACTTAGTAAAACCCTGTCTAAAAATCTTTTTCTCTTAAGTAAACTTAACCGCATAGTTAGCCACGACAGTTGCAAAGTTTTCTTTCACGCACATACAAAAAGTCATATAGATTACGCCTCCAACCTCTGGGACAAATGTGGTGATATTCACTTGAAAAGATCAATTCTCTCTATAAACGGGGTATAAAGCTTTTACATCCTGGGCCCTTACCCACAGAAGAAAAACTTAAAGCGCTCGAACTTCTCCCCCTTACCAAGCATCTTGAGTTCAACGGGTGTGTTTTCATGCACAAGATAGTCCACTGTAAGGCTCCTCCATATCTTACCACGTTCCTTCAACCAAGTCAGCGACACAATGCAAGAAATGGCCTGTTCCAATTACCATTACCTGGAGTAGACATTTTTTTAAAACAAGCCTCTCATTCTCTGGGTCACTTTCATGGAACCAGTTGCCAGCATACTTAAACTCAACTTCTCAGATACTTACGTAAGTCATAGGTCCATGAACATGTGAACAATATCTGAACCATGCTAAATTACTCGTTATCATATGGCACTATTACATGTTACCTTTTTACAAGTTATGTTGTATACTACAATTTCAAACACCATGCTATCTACTTCTTCACCTATTTTCCGATGTGTTTCCTTTGAATTTCCTCCGCTTCTTTGTATCTTTGCATGTTTTTTGTTGTTGTTTTTGTTTTGTTTTTTAATTTTCTTACTAGATTTACTCCCTTTGTGCCTGGTATACTCTTTTGTCATGTTAGCCGTTATTTTTTTTAGTGTTCCTAGATTAGCAGGACAGCTTGTAAGATAGGCAGACCATGCCTACAAGTCTTTATCCTGAAAAAAACGTTTCAGTCAGTCAGTCTCTCTGTCTCTCTGTCTCTCTCTCTCTCAAGGTCAACTGATCATCTGATCTAAAAGTCTTTTTTAAAGATTTTATTTGCGCTCCTATGATTGACCTTGCCAAGAGGTCAAGGACGCCGATGAGTCAAAGGCTTGGTCGTCCTAGTTCCTTTGGTTGTTCGCCAAGTTGCGATTTCTACATTTTATACTCAATGATTGTTAACGGTCAAAATATGATACATGTAACTTAATTATTGATGTATTGACTGTCGTCATTCAGTTCTGCCTATGCACAGACGTGTATTGATGTGGGAATCAGTGTGTGTCAGGGGCGCCGGAAGATGTGGGGGGAGGGGGGGACAGAATCTCAGAGGGGGGAAAGGCCAGAGCCAATAAAAGGAAGGACGTTGCCCGGAGAAAGTGAAAAGGGGGGGGGGGGGGGGGCGGCGCAGATGCTGCGCAGACAGAAACCTTTCCGAACCAGGGAGCCACTGAAAGGAAGGACGTTGCTCGAAGAAAGTGAAAAGCGGGGGGGGGGGGGGGGGGGGGGGGGGGAAGGGGGGGGTCGAAAGTGATTATGTGATTATCAGACGACTTTCTGGCAAGTCGTTTTGATATTTCATGCAACGGGAACAGGGGAAGGGGGAGGGGGGGTAGGGAAGGGCTTTGCCCCCCCCCCCCCTCTTGCCATAGTCACCTCATTTTCCAGGGGGGGGGGGGGGGGGCAAAAGATACTCTTGCCCCCCCTGCTTGGGTACAGGGGGGGCAGCTGCCCCCCCTGCCCCCCCGGTTCCGGCGCCCCTGTGTGTGTATGTGTGTGTGTGTGTGTGTGTGTGTGTGTGTGTGTGTGTGTGTGTGATTGAGAAATACACATTTTCGAAACACACAGTCATTCTGATTTTCTTCATGTGTTCTGGATTTCTTTTTGTTGTGGTTAAAATTTTGTCTCGGCCTGCACGTCTTACTGTATAATGATATAAATCGGCACGGCCGTCATAAATAATCATATTTGTTTATTACATTGAGAAACGGTTGTATCTGAGCTAGGCACAATCGATATCTGGACGGCCACTCCTTTGCAATAACACACACACACACACACACACACACACACACACACACACACACACACACACACACACACACACACACACACACACATACACACTTCACAGTCTGCTGAAAACTATCCTTCACACTGCTTACGACAGAGAGAGTCTACACACTTATCAACGACTGACACAGTCGTATCCAGTGTCAACGTGACAATTCTGATTCTATCAAGCCAGTCAGAATGCAAGATAGAACGGTTATGTGTACAATAAAGAGTACATTTTCTTGGAGAAAGTATCAGCGGTGGAGCTGACATTGCTAGCCCAGAATCTTACCATTCTAACCTTAATACTTATCTCCGATGGAAACTTTCCCGTTTCACCTTTAATTTAGCAGATATTGTATTGTGATGGAAGCGGAAAACATACATAAGAAACTTCAGCTGTAACTTTTCAATAAGAACCAAGATTTTATACCCCCAAATTTCACATCTATAGAGCAGCACTGGTACAACCATCTTTTCGAATAGGTCGAGAAGTACACTGATAGGTAGATCTTGTCTCCTTGCCGTGTTTAGCAGAGAGAACATTGCTTTGGAAGCTTTGTTTTACAGAGATTTTTACATTTTCCAAAATTTCCATTTCTCATGAAATCAATAACCAAGTAACGAAAAGAATCGACATCCTTCAGTGTGGCTGTATTTAAGGTGGTTGCGTGATCACGCTAACACTGGATGTCAAGTAAAGCCAAGGGGTGCAGAGTAAGTTAGGCGGGGCGACAGTGCAGGATGCAAAGAGCTCTCTTTCATTTTCAAAAGAACGCGTAGTTTCTATATGGTCCATTGAATATACATAATTTTATGTGTAGCTCCTTTCAAAAGAACGCTTAGTTTCTGTACGGCCCACTGAACTTGTGAAGAAGTTCGGATGTAAATCACGATACCTAGTAAATAGGTGTGTGCGTGGTGCGGGTGGGTGGGTGGGTGTTGGGGGTCTAACGTCCTTTTCCCCCACATAGGGTGATATCAAAGACGGGGCAACGATGAAAAAGCCAGCGCAAGTATTTGGCCCCAGCCGGGATTGAACTCACGACCCGAGCATTAGAAGTCCAACGCTCTACCATTCGGCCGCCCCGGCTGCCCGTGTACGTGGTGCAATGTGCTGGTGTTGTATTACAATTCATATTTAAAAAACAAAAAGTTCACCACAGGCCATGCGCTCATCCACCAAAGGACCGTTGCAGGAAGCGTTCGCAGGCCCGCAGAATTCAAAAGGACCGTTTACCGTGTTGACAGTTAATTATCCTGATATTGAGAGCGAAACCTTGGCAAAATCTTTCACTCTTATGCAAACAGTCAGTCGAAGTCAGTCGAAGGCCGGATTGTTTACCAACGGCTTTTAAACAGATTTGTGGACCCAGTTAATACTGGAGAGACAGAAGCCTCATTGGGTGACTTGTCAACGGGTCAATGTAATCCAAAACAGTTTGCTAGGCAGTGACAAGCAATATTGATTCAGAATGTGTGTTGTGTACTGGTTTCCTAGGCTGCACAGTTGGGAGGGAGATCAGTTACAAGGCGTCGATCGTGCTTGGACTGCGCCTCAATCTGAATTACGTCAGCCGGACTGGAAATCCCACTCCCACATGCATAGCAACACACACACACACACACACACACACACACACGGTAAGCGCACCTCAGTGATAATCACGAGGACTGACGCGGACAATGGGGAATTTGACACTCGAGCACCAGCCACTTTGTATTCAGTATCCGCTCGATGTTTACGGTCGAGAACGTTCCCTGTTGAGTGTAGGGTCGTGTTATATTACTAGTACAACATGAGTCATAGCTATACACTCATGCTACACTCATGCTCCCGATCTGGTACATTCCCGTATGTTCTCAGTCCAAACTGATTCGCACATTCGTGATTTTTCTTCCAACATATGTTTCCATTAGTTATATATTTAAAACGATCTTTACAGAATTGATGGCAACTTGATTAAAAAATAAACAAAACTGCTGTGTAGGATCTCTTTGTACTTATTCAAAAGCAAACGATGTACAAATGTGATGTGCCCCACGGGCTTTCGGTCAGGGCTCTATTGATAGGTAACGTCAGGTAAAAATATTTTGTGTATGAGACTGACAAGAAAGTCAAAGTGACATTACTATTTCTCGCTTTTAGTAGTCGGTGTTTCTAAATCAGCATGCAGGTGCACTGCGCACCATCAGGCAAATATTTTACTTCAAATTTATGACTGCACTACAAGGTCGTGTGATTAGACTAAGCCAAAGGCATTGAGTCTGCCAGCTACAGCTAGCTTAACCCGGTGGACACCACGCGATGGTCTTTGTTGCCCGTTCTCGGCTGGTGTCATACAACGAAGGCCCCTGTTACACTCTCCGACAGTAAAGGATCCACAGGACACACCATTGTTTAGCTTCTTCACGGTCTACAAAACACGTATGGCTCCTTTGAAAGAGTTGGGGATGGCTTGTGTGCGCCAGTGTAATGGATATCTCAGTGCAATGCGGCGTATGCATCCGGCTGGGGATGATCCTGCTTGATCTCCATGGGTAACTAGAGAAGCGCGGCCCCTGGAACAGGAATGAGGGTAACTGAGCAGCCCAGCAAACACCACTGAACAACAAACCTCACGCAAATGCCGACCTGCTGGGGACGTGTCGTGTTACAAAATCGTGACTAAGCAACGCCACTGAACAACAAACCTTGCGCAAGTGCCGACCTGCTAGGGACGTGTCGTGTTACAATATCGCGACTAAGCGACGCCACTCAGCCCCCTCCCCCCCCCCCCCCAACCAGTAGTGGCTTCGGCGACGTATTGATCCAGACTCAGATATCTGTGGCTACCACACTCATTGCACAATAACAACGCTCGCTGCTTGTGTGGGGTGCTGAAAATCCAGCTGCTTACGATCAGCGACACTAATGGACTCTCGGTGTTCGGATCATCATGAGTTTGTGCTGACCATTTTCTCCTTGCCCCGACTTTGATAGCACGTTTACGTGGTGAAAAAGGACATTATACTCCCAAACACCCAGTCCACCCCACCCTCTCTCTCTGTCCAGCGTTACTTTTTTTTTTTCACGTCAGTAGTGCAGGCACACTTAGCCGCGAATTAGTCTTTGGTGCTTGCGCGGCTTAAAGCCCGAAACTCTCTCTCTCTCTCTCTCTCCCCCAAAAGCGTGCAAATCATGTCTTCTTTACACTGTTTCTCCTGTTGAGCATTTGATGGGACGTTCTCGGCAGACGTGTCCAAGGACGCCTATCCCTTTTCAGACCCTTCAAGTCAAGTGTTGATCGGACCGGCCGGCGCAATTCAGCAGGAGTGGACAAGAATTCCCAAGGACAGAATCAGAAGGCTGATTCGCAGTGTGCGGCAACGTTGCACTGCATGTCTTGCAGCAAATGAAGGACCTACACTGGCGGTACTAGATTACCTTTGACATGTTGAGAAAATGGACTGCTCCACGCCCTTCCTAGTCAGTTTCAAACTTCGGCTGGTAAGACTGCAGTCACGTGACTAAACCGGAAATGTTGATTCAGACATAAATGGGCATGATTTCCTTTACGATGAATTGTTCCATTTTTGCGAAGGTTTTAATGTCAATATCCCCTTCTTATTGTGAGCAGTATACCTAATTTATTTTTCGCTTTTTTTTAAACTACTTTTTTTTTAAAACTTCAAAGCTAATATCCCCAGTCCAAACAGTTAAAATAGGCACTTGGAGACGGCTTTTATTTGATAGCAACAATACATTACCTACAATACTATGACTGTACAGATCGGTATTTGAAAAATGCCTAATCATGAATGAAACACGTTGCTTCTGAGGCTGAAGTATGAAGGATCATGTCCAGGTATATAAAAGTATCGTAGTGTCGAGAGTTTCACGTAACCAATTTATTTCCACTAATTCGCGAATAAAAGAGTTCACAAGTTAACCAAAGCAGCATATACAGTTGTACAATAAGAAGAAGACGATGAAGAAGAAAGTACTGACAGTTCCTCACACCACGCAAGCAACAAAGAAAAAGTTCTCGCGGCTGAGTCTGAGGAAACTTTGATTAATAGAAGGCTTTGCAAACATGGAACGTTTTAAGGTTGCTCTTGAAAACAGACGGTGTGGGCGCATTCCTCAGATTTGCAGGTAGAGAATTCCAAAACGTATCATGTAGGCTTCAACGAGTTGCCTCAGTTCAGTGAAGACTGACTGCCATGACTGAGATACAGTATTCCAGGATCGCAAATAAGTCTATTGCAGGCCAGTACTAATTGCATCTGGCTGTCTTTGCTATTCTGTCAGGTCACTTTGCGCTCTACAGTCAGTTTGAATACGGTCATGTGTGGCGTCAAGCAGGTCTAGTGTCGCCAACGACCTGTGTCGCTGCAGCTCGTCGCAAGTCGTTTATGGCCGAGATACGCAAATATGTAAAAAGAGCTCTGAGGAAGGGAGGCAACTTGATAGGTTGCTCTTGAATGCGGTGAAACCACTAATAGCACCACTTCCGTTCTGATGTAGGACAGGTACGCGGTTTGTCTGAAAATAAATTCTTCCTTTAAATACACTTAGAACGCTACATGTACATTTTGTGACGGCACGTGTATTTGTTTCTAAAAGGTAGGCACAAAGAGCAGTTGTGAATATTACTGCACATTTTCTTTGTAGTGAAAGTGCATGTTCCTTCCTGGGAACTCGAGGAATTCTGTTCGGCCTTCACTGGAACATCGGTTGAAATAAATACTGAGTAGATAGATCTATCTATGTACATAAAGGTATTAAACTATTTCTTAACTAACTTAAGTCATCAGCTATTCACATATATACTCTATGCAACCGCGGATCCCCCAGCATCTCCTCCCTTTTAACGAAAAAAGGGCGAAACCAAACAATGAATGAACTAAAACTGGCTTAAACCAGGGACTTACATAGATGTAAGTCCCTGCTTAAACAAACACCAAGTCTAGATAATGTATCAACGCCGACAGGGTTACCTCAACTATAATAAAGTATTGGTTAACTGCCATGAAGTACAACACTCTAGAGTAGTCAAAACGTAAGTAAAGTGAATGCGTCTCAATCAGTCAATGAGCCAGCAGGAAATAAATACAAGTAACATGTAACACAGAAACATTCCGGGAGAAAAGAGCAGAGAAAACTCTTGTCAGTCTCACACACCCATGGAGGCTATAGAAGTGTAGCAGTCGGACTTCCATAGCATTATCTCACCATCATCCTCATCTCCATCATCATGCATAATAAAAATTGCCCCTTCTTCCGAGCCCTCTGTGGAATCCACCCACACCTGGGAGGAACACCACTGGAACTAGCAAAAGAGTTGGGGCAGAAAAAAAAAAGTGTAGCAGTAACTTCTGTTACAGATCCAGCTAGGCAAATGATAATATTGTGTTGCACTTGCCTGCATTTCAGCAGAGGCACCAGAGTTCAGATTGTAGTGTGGACACCCGCTCTAGTCCAGGAAACACAAACAATCATGGCAGCTGAACGCTCTCGGAGAGACAACGCTGGCGGCCGCATGACACAGCTGTTGGAGGCAGAGGATGAGGACGATTTTTACAAGACAACATACGGCGGGTTTGAAGAGGTGAGATGCGATTTTATTGTTGCAGTTTATACAGTCACTTTCAGTTGCTGAGTAACAGTGACTGATAAAGTTTACAAGTGCCCTCGACTAGTTTTAATGGCCCAACTACAAAGATTGTTCTAAGCAGGTTTAGTAATGTCTAGCATCACACCACTAAGACACGTGCACAAGCGCAACTGCTCCAAACCAGGAGTTTCCATGTTTAGTATGTAAAACCAGATAGTGGTAGGAACAGTGCCTATGCCTGAATGCTGCAAACAACGTGACAGAATAGTTGAGTGAGTAGAGATGACTAGCGATGATTCGACTCAAAGTCCAAGTTCAGCATCTGTAATTTCCATCCCCCACCCACAAACATGGACTTATCTGATTTATGCGTTGCTGTGTGTATTTTCCAGGAAGCCGAAGACAATGATTATGCATCCGAGGTATCAGATTCGGAGTCAACGGACTCTGATTTCAGCATCGATGAAAATGATGAAGTTCAGAGTGATGCGGATGATGATGACGAGCCCAAAAGGAAGAAGCGTGTGGTGACGAAGGCGTACAAAGTAAACAAGAAGTTTTGTTTTTGTTGTTCTTTTGGAGTGTTCTGTTTCTTCATTTTTGTTATTTCCTGCAGTATGTCCTGTCTATGCTTTCATTTTTAGTTCTCACCCAGGGTTCGGTTTACCCCTGCGCCCTGCGGCATTAGCGCATTGTCCTTGAAAATCCCGCAACTGCTCTCTCTAATGAGTGTTACAAGCCGCAACGCTTTACGGTACCCGTGCGCCACCGTGGTAACATTTTTCCGTGGAGCTTGGTATAGGCCTACCAAAGATCTTGATTCCAAAGTCTTTGGGCCTACTGCAAAAACACACGGCGGAGAGAGGAGCGTCGCATTGTTTTCGTATGGCTGCCTCTGATTGGTCAATCACGCTTGCTTCTGTCTAATCATCAAACACTTACTTTCGCTAGCTTGTTGATTTCGATTTGCTTTCTGGGAATTCTCTGGCGGACTTTGCAGAGTAATTTCAGAGGTTTTGGGCAAACTTTTGGAGTTTCTGGGCAATCATGCCTCCAAAAAAGAAATTGAAACTTGTTCCTGGTGAGTTAGTTTATATTTATTTATAGACTGATCTTGCTTGATACCCTAGAAAAATATCTGCCTGTCTCCCTCTTTACACACACACACACACACACACACACACACACACACACTGAACAACTGCATACACGGCTGACATCATATTTTCCAATTTCTTCTTTTCAAAAGCATTTATTATTTGTTTTGAAAAGTTACAAACGAATTATTAACCACTGTCATTGTGTGCATCTTTTTATTTTAAATCAGCTGTAATTTTTTGCCACTGACAGATGGGGCCCATTGAAATTGGGAGGTAGGGGCCAAATGCCCCATGATCATTTTTTGCCAGGCTGAACCCTGCTCACCACTGCTTTTATTTCATATGTGATCGTTTTTATCGTTTCTTTTGTTTTAATTCACTTATGCTTTGTCTCTGCTGGTCCTTTTTATTTCACCTATGTTTTCTGCTCTTATCTGTGCTCTTTTTTATTTTTTATTTTTTTTACTTTATTTGCTGTTGTTCATCCAGCGTAAGTTGAGATAATGCGTTGTTTCATGTTTTATTTTTTTTTTTTTTTTTCTGTCCTAAGATTGTGAGGTGCTTAAAGCTTGGTTCCAGGGATATGCATCCTATAAGTGTTATTATTATTATTATTATTATCATGTCAGACTAATTTGAACATTTTTTTTCTGGTTTAGACGTTCACCATTGCTGAGAATTTTGCCATCATTTTTCTTTCATTTTTTTTATCTATTATTATTATAATACTTTCTACGTGTAAGGTTTTACAGGCACGTATGGTGCACAAGCTGGTGCAGTGTGTGTGGAGTTTTGGGTTCAGAACTTCCTGACAAAACTGAAACTGCTTGACCAGTGCTTTTGATTTTTATCAGTTAAGTACACATACAGTAGGAGTTATAAATCAAACATTTAACATGTTTTTCTTTGTGCAGGAACCAAAGAAAGAAGGCCCGGCAGAAAAGAAGAAAACAGAAGTGAAGAAGCGAGAGAAGAAGAAGCAGGAAATACCGGCCGTCCAGATTTATCAGTCACCAGGTAGTGGAGGGGAATTCGTGTTGCAAGTTCTTGGTTAACTGTGATAGTATGATGAGTAGGAAAGACCCAAAATGAAAGATAGAGAGCATAAAAATTTCCGCTTCGTGGCGTATCTCCACCTTTGGCTAGAAATCCCCCCCCCCCCCCCCCCCCCCCAAAAAAAAAAAAAAAAAGAAAGAAAAAGTGTGTTTCCTCCTCTGAAGTGCTTAAAATCATACCAGTTGCTCTCAGTCTGACAGCTTAGGGATGTGGCAACCCACTCCTGAACACCCCTGTCCTAAACGCTATGGACTAAGGACAGAGATCTGAAATCCGTGGATGCAACTCCGTGGGTGCAACTTTCGAGCTGCTTCCCTTGTTATGACACGTCTCATGGTGTCGATGAATATAAGTAGTTCCTGGGTCTGGATAGCACAGATATTTTAGACGGGGTTACATTTCTGTCATAAAATAATAGGAAACTGTGCGAAATGCGGCCCTACCACATACAACATCACACCATCAGCCTCATCATCATGCATAAGAAAAAGCAATACAGTCTTTGATCCCAGGTCTTACCTACACATTTGAGGTAGAATGTCATGTGCAGCAGAAATGTCTAAAAACTGCCCGTTTTTGGGCAATACCTGATTTTCTGAATAGCACAGTACAAAGAATCAAAGCCAACCTGGGACTAATATTGACAATTAAATTTGAAACTGATTTTTTTCCTCCAGTTTAGACATACAAACACACACACACACACACACACACACACACACACGCGCGCACACACAGAGTCCCTCTGTGGCAGCTATTTGTCTACACACCTGAAACGCATGAAGATTGTTAGTTGTGCTCAGGTATGACAGTTTTCCACCTTTAGGCAGAATTCCGCTGCCTCGGTTGTTTTTCTGTCATTTCACAAGGGAGCGGGAAATCGTTGGCAATGCTGGACAACCTGTTCCTCTACCCGTACCCCCACCCCTTTCCCGCCCCCGTCGTTTTTTTAGGTACACTTGACATCTCCACTGTTTCCTCTTGTTTTTTGTTTTTTTTGTTTGAACACATACTGCTTTCCTCTTTTTGGGCAACTCATGCCTGGTGCATTGAAATTTGCACAGTTGTAGTGAATTTTACAGTTTCCTAGAGTTTTTGTTGTTGGGCCAGATATCTCCCTTGCACAAAGTCTTTGCCCAAGCTTGTAGTATTTAGTGTCGTGACAGGGGAGATAATAGGATTTTTTGGCTACAGTACATGCATTGCACTACTGTGACTTTAAATGTTCTTGCTGCTGCTAACAGTAACACTGTTTCTAGAGAAATTTCATTGATCATTATTCTTTATTACTTGTATAGTACCCAACCTTTCACATGTTATGTCCGCTGTTTCATTTACATATCTTCTGGGGGAGCCGGGGTTGCCGAATGGTAGAGCGTTGGACTTTCAAAGCTTGGGTCGTGAGTTCAAATCCCGGTGTGGGCCAGATATTTGTGCTGGCCTTTTTCTCATCACCCCGTCTTTGATATCAGCCATACATGGTGGAAAAGGACGTTAAACTCCCGAACACCAACCCCACCTACATTTCTTTTCTGTTGGGAAACTGTCGGAGTGCATGTACCTAGATTTCAAGGTAATACAAAATTTAGTAAGAGCCATCAGCTTGGATGAATACTTGGGAACCGGTCTATGCAGTTCTACAGAGAATAAAATTAATGTTTCGTTTTTTTCAGAACGAAAGTCGTTGCGGAGGTCGACAGCTCAGAAGTCCAAGGAAACACAGTCGCGCCAGAAGCGAAGGGAGGAAACGGCGAGAATCCTGAAGGACATCGCGCTGAAGAAAAACGTGAAGGTCGAGGACGTCCGTCGTCTGACACAGGAGGAGCTGTTGGCAGAGGCCAAAATTACCGAACAGATCAATCTCAAAAGTCTTGGTGAGAAATTGCTTGCGGACTGGAATCTGTGGGAGGTTCTGGTTTGAGTGAATAATATGGTCATTTACAACTGAAACACATTTAATCCAAAGAGGTTGAAGTTTGGGTAGCATGTGCATTATTGTTTTTTTGTTGTTGTTGCTGTTGTTATTAGCTGCTTGTGTGTCTGTGTGTTTAAAACTTCAGTGTTTTTTCTTTTTCTGTTTTGTTGTTGTTGTTTTTTTGGGGGGGGGGGGGGTCCAACTTGAAGAATTTGGTAAAGTGAGAGAGATCTGCTCTACAGGGTCAGGACTAAATGTGGAAGGGCTTGTCTTTCAGAAGCTTGCATTTTACCTGTCTGTTGGTGGTGGTGGTGGTTTTTTTTTTTCAGTCTGTTGTTTTGTTTGTGTGTTTATTGTTGTTGTTTTTTTATTTTTATTTATTTATTTTATTTTATTTTTTTATTTATTTTTTTATTTTTTATTTTTTTTTTTTTTGGGGGGGGGGGGGGGTTACTGTGCATGTAAATTTTTATACATATTTGTTGTTAGCAAAAATGTAGCATGCTTCTCTGTCCTCAATCCTTGTGACACCATGTAGACTGATGTGAAGCTTAAAATGATGGTCCCAAACACAGGCAGGTCTTTGTGTACAATGTACTTCCACTTACTTAACCCAGAGTCAAAACACATCTCTCAGTCTTACATTGTGCCATGCTGATCAGCCGTCATTATCAAATTGACAGAGACGTACCAGAAGTTGGAGCTGGAAAAGAAGAGAGCTCGAGTCCAGAAGCAGGTGTATCGTGGCCCCGTCGTGCGCTACCACTCTGTCACCATGCCCCTCATCACCGAGGACGCGTGTCTTGATGCAGAAATCAACGTAGATGAGGAAGGGTAAGAGAAGGGCTATGTGTAGTTACTTAAGATTAAAATTCAGTTTCAGATTACATAACATTATTAATCCCAGAAGGGAAATTATAGGCCACCAGAAAAATAATAATTAGACATAATAATAACAAGAGTTAAAACTTGCACTAACGGAAGCCTCAATCATGCACACCTATGAAAAACTTAAAACTTCACACACACACAAATGAAAGTCTTGTGTACGGACACACACACACACACACACACAGAGTACATAAGTCTTAAACACTCACAAACACACACTCTCTAGAGAGCTGTATTCTTCCGGACTTGCTGGAATTTTTCATTTTCATGATTTCAGGCATGCCTGCCACTTCGGAGTAGCTGTATTAATTTTGTCCCATAAAACATATCTGTCCTGGAAATATGGATATTTGCCATGCATCCCCCAAAAAAAACAAACATACCCACACGTTTCAATCTCTGACACAGAAATCGACCTCGGTATCTCTCTTGGATGTGATGAGTGAGGTGGCATTACTGCGTAGCAGAGTGCTAAGGGACGTAATCCAGACCAGGCCTTTTCAGCAAAATTGCTGCGATTAAGCACCAATGATTTTGAGTGCCAAACTTGGTTGCCTTAAATCTCATTTAGACAAAAGCAAGTCATATGACTAACCTGTGCGGAATATATTTGTGCAAGATGTAGTTTTATGCAGGCGAGCCAACTCAGTGATTTTCAAGTTTTGTGTCTGGACGTGTTGATTGCAGGGGTAGGCATGCCTGTCATTTGGCTTGTGTGTTACAGCTTCCATTTAATTGGTTTCTTGTGGCAAATCTAGGCAGTGATGACGCGGTGACCACACTGAGCACTCCAGTACTGTAACAACAGACATACAATTTGAATGTTTGAAGTGTAAATCACACATTGTGTCGCATTAACTTAGTACCGACCTTGACGGCGCCCTGTGGAATTCCTCCTTGCCCCAGGCCCTGTGTGCGTGCACAACACTTGCCAACCAGGCGATTTTAGCAATTTTTTTATTTTTTGGAAAGAGGTCTTTTTCTCAGATGTTTCGTTATCGTGTTTGGTATGGTTTGAAAGATAATTATAAGCACTTTTGTGGAAAAAAAAATTTTCGATTGGAAAAATTGGGCATAGCGGCACCAGTGAGTGAGGAGATAACAGGGGTTATGGGTGCTTGGTAACGGCATTCTCACACATCGGCGCCCGGGGTCTAGGTGTGTGGTTGGCAGCGATATTTAAGAGCTGTACACAAACGCTGGGTGCATGGTCGTGAAAAAGTTATGTATTAATCATCGATAGAGTATTAAGAGCATACAGGGGCATTCGCAAACAGAGCTGTTTCAAAACATAAGTTGGCATCACAGAGGTGGAACTAGCCTGGGCCCGCATGTAAAAGTCGGGGTTAGGGAGTTCAGCTCCGGGTTATAGTCTAACCTCGAACTAAACTAGTCGAGGTTGAAATTTTTTGTGTTTTTTTGTTTTCAATCAGGAAGCGGGTCCATTCCAGCAAGACGCCCAAGCCGTTATAGAAGGATTTTTTTTCTTCCTTTCTTCGCCTCTTTTTTTATATAATTTTGTGTTTTGGTTTCTTTTGTGCTAGTTTGGGTTAGGCCCATAGCCGTGGGTTAAATTAACCTCGACTTTCACATTTTGGCCCTGTTCGACGTACATTACATGCTCATTTCAGGATGGTAAACAAGAATCTTGCAGGTGAAGGGAGACAATCTAGTAACAGCCAGCGCTATACAGATGTATAATGTGAAGTTCCGGCAATGGGACGCTGAAGTCAAACTTCTTCCTTCTCTTTCTTGGACTGATTTTAAATTAAAAACACTTGTGGAGAAAAGTCAGCACAAATTTTGGTTTTATTATTTGATATCTGCACCTGTTTGAGTCTCGACTCCACAGGCAATGCAATCCATACTGTACACGTATAAGTTCAGCAGGGACCAACCAGCCCATGCCTAACAGTCGTCAGTAGTCATCTTCTCTCCAACACGGAAGCATGACAAATTCCAGATCTTGTCCATCAGCATGTGTACTAGGTAGAGTTTTCTTACTTGAAAAAGACCAGTTTGTTCCTGTTGTCGGATTCTTGGGGATCGTGACCCAAACTGAAAGCATCTGGATGGTGGGGAGAAGACCAGAAGAATGGGGAATCCCCTTCCATTGTACACAAGTGCTAGAGATGGAGTCAACATCAAGGCGATGTTACTGAGTTGCATTAACATGTCTGGTTTTTTGCATGAGCACAGCTGTTGACATATTTCTCATGGATGCTACCCTATGCATGGCCCAGTGTTGAATGACGTGTACGAGATGTAACGGGGAAGCTGGCTTTGGGTCCAGAGCTGCCTGGATAGAATCCACAGTGGGATGGAATTTGGGACTTTTGTCATACCAAATTTGAGTCAGATTCACATGCAGATGGTTTACGGTGCCTGTCACGCCTTCCTGTACACAGTGCACAACACCAAGTGTGCATGGTAAAGATCCCATTCCATATGGGAGCGGATGCGGAATGGAAAAAACAATCACAGTCTGGGGAGGGGGGTTAATGGGGCTGGTGTGCTTCATTATGGCAACATGCTTTTCCCAGGGGGAGCAATCCGAATTTTCCTTACCATGGTAATAGGACAGTAGAAATATACAGCACAATACAGTGTTGCATCAACTTTTTTTTCTTCTTTTTTTTCCCCCAGAGATGCCCAGCAAACTCGAGACCACCAGCCTTCGCCTCACTCTACTCCCACGGAACTCTGCTCGCGCACGTTTATTACCTTCACCGACGACAAGATTTTCCAGGATGTGTTTCCCCAGAGAAAAAGAAAACAGCCGCAAAGACTGACATGCCCGGTAACGCGTCTGCCTGCTAAATACTTTGACCCCATCACACAAACTCCGTATGCAACAGCCCAGGCTTTCAAGTACATACGTGAAGCGTACGCTAAACAGTTGGAACAGGAACAAGTGAAGTGTGACTCCTCGCCTGCGGTCGCACAGCAGAGAAAGCGAGAAAAATTGCAGTCAGGTGTGACAGTCGCAGAATGATTCAGCTGAATCCATCATGTGTAGGAATCATCATCAGTGGTAGAAAGCGCAAGTTGTCTGCAACGATCGCAAACCAAGGTAGATAGTTTTACCGGTAGTCATGAAAATCCGGTATAGTGTGTTTGCTGTTACACCTTACAGGGAATAGGTTTTGAAAAACTGATTTTGTGAATATATTTTGGAAAGAGATGGTTGAAAACTTGTGACCTAAGTCTTTCGTTTTTGCTTATTTACCAGTTAGAGTGGTGTTCCTCCCAGGTCATGGGTGGAATCCATGGAAGGCTCAGAAGCTGGGACAATTTTAATGTATTCTGCATGATTATGGGAATGATGGTATGATGATGCCATGGAGGTCCGCGTAGTTTGGGACTGCCTGACACAGCTGCATTCTGTGCATCCTGTCAAACATCTAAGGCCTGGGAGCTTCGGCACCAGTGATTGTGGATGTGTTATCATCCGCATATCATGAGATATGTCATAACAAGGGAAGCAACCCCAAAGTCACACCTGTGAAAAGGGTGAGTCACCCCCATTTGACCCATAGCGCACATTCTCTTGGTTGGAGCCGACCTAGGTAGGCAAAATCGTGCTTGCCTCAGCAGGTCTCCTGGTCCACTGCATGGTTTGAAGTGCTGACCTGTGGAGACTGTGACCTTGTGATCTGACTTTTCATCAACCATGGATATTATTAAGCTGACGAGCTTGGTGTAAGTGAACTTTTGAACTGTCCAGTAAATGGCACCTAAAAATTAATAGTCATCTGTAAAAACAGAGTTTGAAATTTGTTTACCTCTGAAACAAGACAAAAGAATAGTTGCCGTAAACTGCTTACACACACACACACACACACACACACACACACACACACACACACACACAAACTCTCAGGCGACATTAAGTCAGTGCTGGTGAGAGTTCCGCCCATCTGAGGTGGGAGAGCTGCTTTCTGTGGGTCCTCATCTTCAATTATTTGGATCGTGCGGTGATCCAGTGGTTGACTGGAAGGGCCGAGGTGGTGTTGGCGATGAAGAAGAGTAGCCTCACGTTAGTTCAACTTTATATAACGTACGCCTTGTTCAGAAACAGCAGGACATGTTTTAAACACGCCACCCACACACAATCACACAATCCCTGTACGGCTGGTTTGTGGGCGAGTATGTGTGTGTGCTTATGACGCCTATATGTTCAACTTTGTACTGAAAAATTTCTTCCTTGAATCGGGTGCCACAGATGGCGTTGTATGTCATAAATCATGCATTTTAGGTTTGTGGGCGAGTGTGTGTGTGTGTGTGTGTGTGTGTGTGTGTGTGTGCGTGCTTATGACGCCTTTATGTTCAGCTTTGTACTGAAAACTTTCTTCCTTGAATTGGGTGCCACAGATGGCGTTGTATGTCGTAAATCATGCATTTTAGGTTTGTGGGCGAGTGTGTGTGTGTGTGTGTGTGTGTGTGGTTATGATGCCTGTATGTTCAGCTTTGTACTGAAAACTTTCTTCCTTGAATTGGGTGCCACAGATGACGCTTTGTGTGTGTGGTGTCTGTGTGAAAGTTATCTACTTTGGTTTGAAATTCAAGTGTTAGTGCTATGTTCACATGTCTAGTTCAGCCTTAGTCCGGGCAACCCATGAGTGATTACTGAGAGGGGAAGCCCGGCCTAGTTCAGCCTGGAATGGATGATAAACATGGGGTGGTCGGTGGTCTAGTGGTTAAGCGACTTCATCACCAGAGCGAGAGGTCAGGTTCGAGTCCCCGCTCGGAGCAAATAATTGTTCCTTCTCGTACGTGGCACTGTTCATTTGAGCCGATCGTCGGGGGTTCTCTCCGGCTACTCCGGCTTCCTCCCCCTCTACTTTGGAAATGTTCAGCCCACAAAATTTGAAAATAAATGCAATTCTAAATTCCGAAATTTGATAACCGAGCTGACACTTTGCACCACGTGATTGTAATTGTTCATGTCCAGTGTGTGAGAGAATGCGTGCGATTCCCGTGACACGTGAGCATGTGTTTTGGTTTCAGTTCGCGGCGCTTTGAGCCGATTCAAGAAATGGGTAAAGCACGTGTACAATACTCAGTTATTATTATTAGACACTGTGTGCATGTGCGCTTGATGGAGAGGTCCAAGTTCTACATCTTATGCTCCTGTAAAGTATGCACTTGAATGTTATGTGGAATAAAACGTCAAACTGCTACTACTACTACTGGACACATTCTCTGTTGGAAGTAAAACCAGTATTTGTACAAGAACTAAAGACTGGGGGGAGGGGGGGGGGGATACCATTTTGGGTTACCTTGATTAAGGTCAAGGTCACTAAAGCTGTCTGTCTGAAATTTAACATTGGCATTTTCTCGGAATCTACACCAGAGGCATCGAACTTTGCGTAATAAGAGACATTGATAATACCTTTGCTGACATGCTGGTAATCAGTCACCTTGAGTCAAGGTCAAGGCAATGCAAGCTATTTGTGGAAAATTGTAAAATTGCCATTTTGTCTGAAACTGTGCACACCAGCGATGTCTTACTTGATGATAGACAGTGATTAGACCTTTACAAACATGCTTTTTTTTTTTTTAAATGACCTTGACCGATGTCACAAGTGAGCCAAGGAGACTTTTGCCTCTCTGGTTTTCTGCACTTATCGGTGAAACCAATAATGCCCGAATCACCTTTTGTCACCCTTTTGTGAGGTTCCATCACAATTGTATTTCCGCAATTTTAACTAAAGAGCCTTCGTTGTGGGCAATCAATCAATCAATCAATCAATCATTCAAACAATTTATTGGGTCCCAACAAAAGAATATTTGGTCCACAAATCAATGATATAAAGATATATACAATTAAAGCGAATATGGTGTATGTTATAAAAACATATTACACTTAATAAGATTAAACAAAAAGTCATAAATATATAATCACACACTGATATATGAATGGAAATATACTAAATAGGAATACATATATAACAAATGAATTCAAAAATGTACTTTTAAAGCGAAGATAGTGAATACTGTAAAAAGGACATCAAAGACTAAGTAAAAAGTTCTGTTAAAAAAGTATGAAAGCATTAAATTAAAGAGGCAGGATCCCCCATGGCTCACTTGTTGAAAGGGTAAATTTCATTCAAAAGGGTATATTTGTAAAGCTGTTCATTTATCATTGTCTATCAACATAAGGTTTTTGTCTCTCATATCTGTAGTTTCTTAAAAACAAAACAAACAAACAAACAAACAAACAAAAACTACAAAGTTTTCAACAGGCAGCATGTATGTCGAGTTTATTCTAAAGAGATCTGTTGGTAGAGGCCTCGTTGATTCCGTTCTCATCATTCCAAGTTATATGCCTCTGGTGTTTGTAGTTTCAAAGAAAATGCCAATGTTTAATTTCACAACAGACAGTTTTATGAACTTGATCTTGAGTCAAGGTGATTCAGGGGGGCTATGCTTGTATCTGTCTCATTGCTGTGACACTGTCTATCATCGTGTGAAGTTTGGTGTCAATGGTGATGATAGTTTCTGAGAAAATACCAACTTCAAAGGATTTCCTTGAAGAGCGTATATGTTGTTGACCTTCTGTCAAGGTCATTCAAATTATGTATGTAGTTAAAGATGTTATCAATTTCTGTCATTGTACAGTGTACGATGTCTCTAGTAATTGTAGTTTCTCAGAAAATGCTACCAGAGTTAATGTTCTCAACAGACAGCTTTAACGCGCGCGCGCGCATGTGCACACGCACACGCGCGCGCACACACACACACACACACACACACACACACACACACACACACACACACACACACACAGAGACGATGGAGGATTGGCATTACACAGACTCGCTTTGTTACACAAGTGAGCCCCTCCTAAACACCGCTGTGAATGGACATTATACTCGGTAGGAATAAATATATAGCTTTTTTTTTTTTTTTTTTTAATGACATGCAGTCACTGAGTAATTTAAACTTGTGCCAAGACACACGCGAACCCGCCCCGTCCTCAGGGCCAGGGTTTTGAAAAATCATTTGCAGATTATTTATATATGTGTAAATGTATATATACAAAAGAAAAAGAAAAAAGGACTTAAACAACAGCCCTGGGGTGCGCCAGTGTTGCATGTCAGCAAAAAAAAAAAAAAAAAAAAGTATTCACTCCCACTGTCACACAGCGATGCCTCAGCGAAAGATCCAGAGAATGGCGGACGCAATTTCCAGTTTCCACAGCGTCTCAATCATGGTATGACTCTGAAACAAGGGATACAAGGACAAAGCTGCATTTCGTCATCTGCCGGCACGACAGTCTCAAGTGGGTATTTTGTGTATGTACTCTTGTCTCTGCAGCGTCTCCTGCATGTCCTAGGTTTATATTGCCCCATAGACCAGTTTGCATCCTTTGTCCAACGTTACATTTTTTTTTTTTTCATGTAGTGCAGGCACACTCAGCCGCGAATTAGTCTTTGTGGCTTGCGCGGCTTTAAGCCCTAAAAACTCACTCACTCAATCCTCTCTCTCTCTCTCTCTCTCTCTCACACACACACACACACACACACCTGTGCTGCGGTCTACCACTCAGCCAGATCTGAACCTGAAGCCTACTCGGCTTGCTTCAAGCTCGACCTTTTCGGCAGGTGGCCGGGAGGGGGATCGTAACGGTCAGTGACGGGCACGGGATATGACCCGTGGCTACTGGGGAAGGGGGCCTCTGGTTCAGCGTCAGGCTTGGCCACGGACGGGTCTTCCTGGCGTTCAGCACAGGCAGCAGACAGCAGCGCGATGTCCAGCTCTTTGTAGTCGTCTGTTGACGCGTCCGGCCCGAGCACGTGCAGCTCCTTCAGAATTTCCTCGTACTGGCCAGCTACCGCCTCAATAGCCTGACGACATATGATAACACTTTTCACATGAACGTTATGTACAGTCTCACGCGATAGACACCACACACACACACACACACACACACACACACACACACACACACACACATTTCAAGATTACGGCCCAGGCTTTCAATGAAATTCCTTCACTGAGAAACGCTGATCGGCCGTTACTTGAAAACTCTTAGAACATCACTCTGTGACATCAACGTCATCTACACTCTCACGTAGTATGAACATACCACTAGTTTAAAATCCAAACGCAAATGTTCCAATAATAATACCAATAATAATAATAGTGAATATCTGTATAGCGTTTATAATCGGCGAGCGCGAAATGCTAGCTTTCAAGGTTAAGAAAAACTCACTGATACACTCATTCCGGCATTCACACTGCACATTCGCTCGCTCGGCTCTTTCTCTCTCAATCTCTACTCATGCACTGACATCCCTCTCCCTCGTGCGCGTTCTACTTGAGTTTGCAGCTCTAGTAACCATGGACACTAAAGATCTTTCATATATTGTAGTTCTTGCTCTTGGTACTGACTCTTAACCTACCACTTCGTACTATAGTCAAGCTCTCTGAGGGGATGTGTCTCGTCACTGAGGATGTCAGTCAGTTTGTTCTTCGTTCGTCGGTCGTACAGTGTGTCTTGTGTCCTCCCGATCACCCCACCCGCTTTCTTGATCAGTTTATCTGTCCTACCACTATCCTGTTTTGTCAGATTCCCACCCCAGCAAGTTAGGCCAAAAGTCAATACACTACAAATCACTGATGAGTAAAACATTTGAAGAAGCTGAGAGCAGACATCAAAAGACCTCAGTTATCTCACACAGGCGTATGTCAGTGTGTTTTCTTAAAAACAGAATCGGTGTTTTTGTTCCAGCTGAAGGTGTTATCCAGGACAGCCCTTAAATACTAAGACGTCTGCACTCGTTCGACTTTTGCCTCTTTGATGATGACAGGGCTAGGTGTAACTTTGTTCTTCCTGAAGTCGATCACCATTTCCTTGGTTTTGTTTACATTTAGGTGGTGAACAGCTTTGTCACACCAGTCCACTGAGTCGTCAGTCTCGTGTCTCAGTGTAGTTACGAGTCGTCATCGTCAGTGATCTGTCCAGTCAGTGCAGTGCCGTGAGCGTACTTGTCAATGATACAGTCGTCGTGAGAGGCCCTACAGTCAGCTGTATACAGAGAGAACAGGAAGGGGGAGAGAACCGTCCCCTGGGGCGCGCCGGTATTGGTAAAAATGACGTCAGAAACAAGACCAGGCTGTAGCTTGACGAACTGTGGACGGTTTGTCAGGTAGTCCAGGACCCAGAGAACTGTGGAAGCACTGACTTTCATGTTTAGGAGTTTATCTGCGAGTAAGTGGGGTTGAATAGTATTACAAGCACTGGAAAAAATCATACAACGCCAAACGGATGGAGGTTCCTGGTTTATCGAGATGAGAGCAGACGCTGTTCAGTACATGCAGTAATGCATCATCAACACTCCTGTTTTTCCTGTAAGCAAATTGAAAAGGGTCAATAAAATCAGCTACTTGAGCTTGAAGATATAAAGGCACCACCCTCTCAAACACTTTCATCACGCAGGAGGTCAAAGCTATTGGGGCGGTCGGTGGTCTAGTGGTTAAGAGACTTGTCACCAATGCGAGAGGTCAGGGGTTCGAGCCCCACTCGGGGCAAAGAATTTTTCCCCGTTCATTCGGGCCGATCGTCGGGGGTTCTCTCCGGGTACTCCGGCTTCCTCCCCCTCTGCTTTGGAAATGTTCAGCCCACCAAGTTTGAAAAATAAATGCATATCTAAATTCCGAAATTTAAATAGCTGGCTGACCCTTCGCACCACGTGATTGTAATACGTTTATGTCCTGTGTGTGAGAGAATGCGTGTGATTCACGTGAGCGTGCGTGTTGGGTTTAGCTCGCGGCGCTTTGAGCCAAAATATTTGGGATAAAGCGCCTATATTAATGCGATTATTATTATTATTATTATTAAATCATACATAACACTGACAGGATTTTTTTTTTTTTTTTTTGGGGGGGGGGGGCACAGGTATAATACATTTTCCACAGCTCAGGAACTTGTCATTGAGGTAGAGAGAGATTAAAAATAAAAACACAGGATTTTGCCTGACTGTTCGGCACCTTCGAAGTCTCTCTAGTCTATATAAAGCCTGTCTTGAGCTTTACGGATAGGGCCCCATGGGCTCGCCTTCACGCGGCGGGGCTGATTTCGCTGAGCTTGCCCACCCCTTTTGCTCTTTCTTTACTCTTATTTCTGCCTCCCTCGGTCCATTCACCTGTCTTTTGCTCTCCTAAAATCTCCTCCGGGGGGAGGTCAGTAAGCGGGTGTCTGCTGACCCTTGGGTCCAGTGAGACATCTGAGGGTCGTTTCTGAAGGCCGACTTCACTGGATTCCCCCCACCTGGTCTTCAGCCTGGCGGGCTTTGTTCGCAGCGCCCTGCTGGTGCTGCTGAACACCTGTCATGTTGAAGACCTTCACAACGCACCCCTCTCTGGTGCGTTGTTTTCCCGAACCGCCTCACGGTGGGAAGGTTCCGCGTTGGAGCGGTCTATTCTCCAACTGCATCCCAGGGATGTTGTCTTCATTGGCAACTAAAGAATTTTCCTTCCTAACTCTGTCTGTCCCTCACCAGCCCATTCTCCTGTCTCTCTTTAAAACCTCCCGAATTTAGCCGCTCTGTCCTTCCTCTCATCTCTCAGCTGATTTCTAAGTTCGGCCCTTTCATCTATATTTCTTCTTTTTAACCCCTCACTCACGTCTGCACTACCAGTGGTTAGGAATAAGTGATGTTGGGCATATGCTGCGAACTGGTTTATTGCGCTTAGGAGATGTTAAGTTGCAATATTTGCTGTATATGCGCTTAGTATTTATCTTTGTTTTACTTAATTGTAATTGTTATTTGTTTTCTACGCTTTTTTGTAACCAAAAGTTCGAGAAACTAGCATGAAGGCTCAGCGTCTCCAGCATGTCCTAGGTTTATATTGCCCCGTAGACCAGTTTGCATCCTTTGTCCAACGTTACATGTTTTTTTTTTTTTTTTCCATGTAATAATAATAATAAATAATAATAATAAATTTCATTTATATAGCGCACTTCTCAGATACAGTGACTCATTGCGCTAACACACATCACTCATACACATTCACACTATACAGACAAACACGTCAATCAGTACATATACTGACGTCCAAAAGAAACGCAAAAAATATCTTCCATCTTTCAATTCATTTTTTCCGGTATTAACAAGAAGTTGCGTTATTTTCGGCACCCAGTATATCAAGACCGATGTTTGAGGGAAGCGTTCTGTGAATTTTACCGCATCAGCGCACTTGCAGTCCACGTGAAGCCCGAGTTAGCTGTGACACATTTCGTGTGCAGTTCAGCTGCATGTGCAAGCAAAGCACAAAAGCTGAGCAGTGAGTAGTGTTCACTGTCACTAGGGGATAAAAAGGGCACAAAGATACAGGTTTCATCAGTCCCTCATTCGACGCTATCACGATGTCACGGCTCACTTCTGCACAACGCGAGAGGGCCATTGGACGTCTGCAGTCTGGGGACACGCCAGAAGCCGTGGCTGCGACTTTCCAATGCCACATTTCCATCATTTGTCGTCTCCAGCATCGGTTCGTGACAACTGGCGCTACTGCTGATGCCCAGTGGAGCGGCAGACCTCGAGTGACCACGCCAAGGCAAGATCGCCACATTTTTCCGCATCCATGCTCAAGATCCCTTCAGAACAGGTGCAGAAAAAGCCAGAACTGTTATAGGGACACACCAGGCACCCATTTCTAGGCAAACGGCCAGCCGGCGACTGCGCTCCAGGGGGATGAGGAACTGCCGTCCAGCCAGGGGACCCGTCCTCACCGTGCGCCATAGACAGGCACGCCTGCAGTGGGCGCAAGGCCACCTCAACTGGAACAATGTTCGCTGGCAGAACGTGCTTTTCAGCGATGAAAGCCGTTTCTGCATTGACCATGCCCACGTGCGTGTTCGGGTATGGAGAAGAAGAGGTGACCGCTATGCTGACAACTGTGTCGTGGAAAACAACGCCTGGGGCGGGCCCAGCCTCATGTTGTGGGGCACCATCGGCCACAACCAGGTGCTGGGAACGTCATCTTCCAAGGCCTGGGTCCTGGACGCGGCAACGGCATCACAGGGCAGCGGTACATGGACCAGGTGCTGCACCCTCATGTGCTGCCCTATTGAGCAATTTTGGGATTTGCTCCAGACACAGCTCAATAGGGTGGTCCCAAGGCCCACAACTGTCGCTGAACTTGATCGGGCCGTCCGGCAGGCCTGGGCCAACATTCCCAGGGCAGCCAGCAACACGTTGGTCCGCTCAATGACCCGCCGCTGCCAGGCCGTCATCGATGCTAATGGGGGCCATACTCGCTATTGACTGTTCTGTTAAGCGCAAATGGCGCATCGTCACCGCAACCTTACTGTGTTATGGACAATACGTCAGTGTTGTGCTGTACAAAAAATTGGACATTATTAATGAAATTTGAATTTTGTTATGATTTTTTCATTATGCAATAAATGAAACTAGACACTGTTTTTCGCGTTTCTTTTGGACGTCAGTATATTACACATCACACAATACAAAGACACATCAGTTGAAAGCCTGTTGAAAAAGGTGCGTTTTCAGTCCAGATCTAAAAGCTGATAAAGATGGTTGTTGTCTCAGCCCCATAGGCAGGGAGCTCCAGACCATAGGGGTGGCAAAACAGAAACATCGTTCACCCAATTCGCACACTCAGCCGCGAATTAGTCTTTGTGGCTTGCGCGGCTTTAAGCCCTAAAAACTCACTCACTCACTCCCCCTTTACGGATAGTGCCTTCAGCAGAATCTTACTTGAGTACTGACCTGAATCATTGCTGCGTTCGATCTCTTGATGACCACTACCTCCTCTTTTACCTTGGCGTTATTTTTCTGCATCTCCTTAATTTCCGCGGTCAGCTTCCCGACGTTTTGTTGTAGAAATTGTATCCTTTTTCTCGCATCTGCAGCCTGTTTTGCTAGTGGGTCCTCATCCTTGGGAGGCTGAGGGAAACACAATACACTCAGCAAGTGATGTAATTAAATCGTTTAACTCTTTGACGACGAAGCACAATTTCTAACACGCGATTTCCTATAGGAAATCGCGTGTTAGAAATTGTGCTTCGTCGTCAAAGAGTTAACGTTTGCTAGGGTGTTGTTCTCGGGTAGAGTTCTGCATTGTAAGCTGTGGTCCTGTTCGGGTTTTGCCGAAGGACCTCGGCGATTTCCATGACAAGATGGTGCAGACGACGGAATGGGAAGCTGGCCGTAGGCTGGTACATTTCTAGTTCGGGTAACCCATGAGTGATCGGGGAAGCCACATCCTCAATTACAGGGACGCCTAGGCATGGCTTCCCATCTAATCGAGGATGTGGCGTCCCCGATCACTCATGGGTTGCCCGAACTAAGGGACGCCCTGCCTGGTACATTTCCAACTCTGTACAGAGACCGGCGCTTCCCTTGGCCCCTGCAACGACTCCCAAATCGGCTAACCGAGGGTGGGTGGGGGTTTGGGGGTTTAACGTCCTTTTCCACCACATACGGGTGATATCAAAGACGGGGCAACGATGAAAAAGCCAGCACAAATATTTGACTCCCGCCGGGATACGAACTCACGACCCGAGCATTAGAAGTCCAACGCTCTACCATTCGGCCACCCCGGCTCCCCCTCGGCTAACCGAGATCTGAGCCGAGCTAAATGATGCCTAAGAAGGAAAAAAAAAAGAAAATACTCGGTGACAAGGAAAGTGGACAGTTCTGAACAACTTTGTGGTCAACGTGCTATTTCACAGTGTGCACAGAAGCACAGAGTTGTGTCGCATTCACCCGCACAGTACATTTTCAGCCTGTTTCAGAGATTATGAGTTGTCTCCCTTGCCGGAACAAGCACGCGTTGTATCGTGGCGGAGCAGAAAGTTGCCACGAAAAATGCATGCACGCTGCGGTTCTGTGTATGCACGGGGGACAACTTGGGCAGGCAATAGTCGATGAGGCAGACTGAAAATGTACTGTGCTTTCGGATCACGAACCGGGAGACCCGGGTTCGAATCCCAGCCGAGTCCCTCCCCTGGAGGTACTTCAAGGGCTACCGAGCGGCTCCCCGCCAATCGCTGTAGGAGAACGAAAATGAAATGAACCGGCCCCTGTGGTGTAGTGGTTAACACTTCGGACGATGGACCGGGAGACCCGGGTTCGAGTCCCAGCCGAGGCAAGCGGGATTTTTCCTACCTAGGTCCGTCGGCTCCTACCCAGAGCGGGTGTGCTATGGGCCCGATGGGAAGGCTGTTGCCACACAGCCGAGTTTCACCCACTTCACGGGTGTGACTTTCGGGGTGCTTCCCTTGGTATGACACGTCTTATGATGTGGATGATTACACGGCCGGCACCGCAGGTGCCATAGTTCCCGAGCCTGGTTAATGCCGGGATATTTATGACAGCCGGGAAGCGTGGAATGCGGCCCTGTCCCGCAGTCCCAAACCACATGGACCTCCATAAAATCATCTTACTATCATCCTCATCTCCATCATCATGCTTAATAAAAATTGTCCCAGCTTCCGAGTCCTCCGTGGATTCCACCTATGACCTGGGAGGAACACCACTGGAGCTGACAAAGAGTTGGGGCAGAAAAAAAAATGTACTGTGCTGGTGAATGCGACAAAACTCAACGCTTCAATGTAAAATACCGGCCACGTTGACCACAAAGTTGTTTAGAACTGTCCACTTTCCTTATCACGGATTTTTTTTTTTTTTTCCTTTTTAGGTATCACTTGTCTCGACCACAGACGTAGAAAAGATAGACCCACCGCCGCACGCTGCCACCGCTGCTTGCGAGTGTCGCTACGCGGCGGCCATCTTGCGGATACCAGAACTCAGAGGCTGGTCGAGTACCCAACGTTATGCGCTTGATGATTTTGCCCAAAGCTAAGCAAAACAGCCCTCACACACCCCAGTGTACGGCTGAGAGAGTTAACGATTTAGTCAGTAGCAGAAAGCACACATTCTCTCTCTCTCTCTCTCTCTGTTCAAAGAAAACAGGAAAAACAAAGAAGAGACTTACTTTCAGATATCACTCTTTGTGTGAAAATAAAATTCACCAGGAAATTGTGAGTACACGTGTAGATAAAGCGGACCGATGCTATGCGCGCTGATAGCGTCTGGCACCAGGTACTCGCAACATGGCGCGCGGCGGCGTAACACTTCCGGCACCGCAGGGGGTCTCGACGCAGGTCTCGGCTTGCCGATTTCGGGTTAGTGCAGAGGGTCAGCGTAGTGAAACCCGATGGTCCAGAGTTGATACGTTTCGCACCACTCTCTTGTCGCTAGCCAGTTCTATAGTAGCTTACTGCCTATCGTTGCTTTGACTTGGTGTGTTCAATGATGTGTAGCTGGGCTCGTTGATAGATAGGAACGAAGCTGGATAAGTCTTTCACGGGAGCAGCGGATCGCACGCTCGTTTGTATCGACCGCTGGTTCTGTGCACGGATCTGATCGTGATAACCGATTGCTGAAAGACACGGCAACCGCCGAGAGAGAGAGAGAGAGAGAGGACGGCAAAGCATTGATTTCCCTCTACGAAACAACTTACCATGATGAACAATCACAAGGCTTCCACAGTGCGTTTCTCAGGGTTGAACTTGAAGAGCGGCTCTGGAGGTTAGCCCACAAAACTCTGGATCTGTTCGGCACGAGACAATGGTCGGAATGAAGCTGTTTCTAAATGACGCCACTTACAAATGTTTCCAGGACGGTGAGCGATGTTATGGTTATCCAATCACGATCATGGACGAGTAGAGAAAACTGATGACGCTGTAAAGAAAATGACGTTGTAATAACTCTCTCTCTCTCTCTCTCTCTGATGCTGTTTACGCCAATACGCGGGTTCAACCCGAATTTACCGTGACTATGCTTGTCTCGGGTCAATAGCGTTTTCACTATATCCTCTTCAAGACTAACCCTGACAATGACGAAGGAAAACGCACAGGAAATCGGATGGGAGTGGGGGGGGGGGGGGGTTCAATTTAAAAATGTTGAAAAATAATGGAAACTCTTACATTCGTCGTGGAGCCGTGATCGCCGAATAGTTGAGCTTTGGACTTTCAATGCTCGGGTCGTGAGTTCGAATCCGGGCTGGGCCAAATATCTGTCCTGGCCTTTTTCTCCTGATATCACCCACACGTGGTGGCAAAGGGCGTTAAGTTCCCAAACACCCATCCACCCTCTTCCATTCGTCTGTGAAATGTGTTTTGTTGATGCGGTTTATGTGAAGCTACAAAAAAACTTCGAGTTCTTGCGTGGTAGGAAATACAGGCAAATAAAAGGAAAAGTGCATTTCTGTATTCAACTTTCGGAGACTTTGAATTTGGACACGATACCTGCTGTCTGACAATTTTCGTCACGGACTGGAGGAAGGGTTTTTACCCCCTCCTCCCCCCAACTACCCCCGTCCCCATCCCCCCTGCCCCCCTCAAAAAAAAGGAAGGAATGGTCCCATCTCATAAAGTTGTTTCTCCAAATTTCATGCTATTTTGTCTGTTTTGTTGTTATTGTTGCCCGTGTTTTTGTTGGTCTTTTTTTTTTCTTCTTCTTCTTCTTTTTTTTTCCTTTCTCTCTTTAAGTCTTCAAGACACTAGATCCGCTACGCTATACGTGAAAGGTACCTCTGGAGAATATGACCGCCCATTTTATCTCAAAGTAAAAAGGCCTCCAACGAGGAGGTTTAGGAGACTGCCATCATTATACATCCGTCCACACACACACACACACACACACACACACACACACACACACACACACACACACACACACACACACACACACACAACATCGCACAACATAAAGAACGTAGTCTCACAGTGTGCACGTAAGGTGTCTATGACGCAGATCTCGTTACACCACTGTGTGCGTGAAAGTATGTTGTTGTCTGGAGAAACGTCACAGTTTTTTTTTTTTTTTTTTTAAATTACTGAAACTTCTTGCTACAGAGTGTCACACGAGGTTCGCGTGGAGGAGCGATGACCAAGCGAGTCTCCGACGAGCATACCACGAAAATAAACAGATAAAAGAACAACACAGAACGATACTCATAAGGAACAAGGAATTTAATAAAGAAATAAAGACAAGAAACAATCCAACAACGACGCACGCACCGGCCCCCGTAGTGTAGTGGTTAGCACTTCGGATCATGGACCGGGAGACCCGGGTTCGAATCCCAGCCGAGGCAAGCGGGATTTTTCCTACCTAGGTCGGCTCCTACCCAGAGCGGGTGTGCTATGGGCCCAGTGGGGAGGCTGTTGCCACACAGCCGAGTTTCACCCACTTCACGGGTGCGACTTGGGGGTGCTTCCCTTAGTATGACACGTCTTATGATGTGGATGATTACACGGCCGGCACCGCAGGTGCCGTAGTTCCCGGGCCTGGTTAATGCCGGGATATTTATGACAGGAAGCGTGGAATGCGGCCCTGTCCCGCAGTCCCAAACCACATGGACCTCCATAGCATCATCTTACTATCATCCTCATCTCCATCATCATGCATCCGTGGGTTCCACCCATGACCTGGGAGGAACACCACTGGAGCTGGCAAAGCGTTGGGGCAGCAAAAAAAAATAAAAATAAAAATAAAAACGACGCACGCTACAAAAACAAAACCTAACTTGCGACCCTATTATATTAGATAGCAGAGAGAAAGAGAGAGAGAGAGAAAAAAAAGGAACAGAAATGCATATGGTTAGAAAGGAAAGGTATACCCGATAGGCCCTACCCGCCAGCCGCCGCCAAATCCCAACCCGCACTGACGAAATCTACTCACCCCCTCAACTACACTAACTCCTGCTGCTCACTAACTGACAGTGGCCACACGTGAAATCTATGAACTTTACTAACCCCGACGTAAAACCAAGAAAATAACACACTGGATATGACACACGAGCCACACGCACACCCAGGCGCGCGTACGCGCGCGCGCACACACACACACACACACACACACACACACACACACACACAGTCACTCCTGTGGCATATTAACAACTTAACAAGGAGGAATGGTCCCATCCCATACAGTTGTTTCTCCTAATTTCGTGCTATTTTCTGTGTTGTTGTTATTGTTGCCGGCATTTATTTTCTTTTGTTCAAGTCTGTACAACCTATCAAAGATACTAGATCCGCTACGCTATAGCGGATCTAGAATCGTAGGAGAGAGAGGGATGACGACAATTCCGTGAACTGTAACATTTGACGTCAGCCTCACGCAGGTCGTCTGAGGATGCTTATACGTGTCTTGTGGCGTTGTGACTTCCCCGACTGAATTAATTTTGACATAAAATCTGGAAGATGTAGAGCGCGGGTGAAATGTCGGAGGCAGTGACGATATCAATTTTGCAGATTTTGTCTGTCACGGTGAAGTAAACATTTAAGTCGGCCTCACGCTGGTCGTCTGACAGAGGATGCTTGTTCATGTCTTGTGGTTTCCCTGTTGCTTTTGTGACTTCTGACTGAATTAATTTTTACGTTAAATCTGGAAGATCTAGGGGGCTGGTGAAACGTGAATATCACCTCCGACGTTTCGCTAGCCCTCTACCATGAGGGATTGTATGTGACATGGGCGACTGCTAGCTCCACTTTCGAAGTGACGAGCGCCCTTGCAGTACATAGGGATCACACTACGAAGCCGTGTCAGACCTAGTCATGATGTCCCTCTCCTGTAATCGAGGGTCATGGATCCACCCACAGGAAAAAAAAAATCAACACATTAAATATCTCTGTGGTGGCTGGACCAAGTACGACACAACTGACCCTGAATAACGCTCCACGAAACTTTACACTTTACCTCTACAAGCTACAGTGCGTGCGTGTCTCAGTGGAAAATGTTCAACGCTAACACTGCGAGGTGAGGTTTGCCTGCGCCATAGGGGATCCCATTCTCAATCAAGCTCAGCTAGTAAACATCATTGTACAGCTTAGGTGCGCTGCCATTTTTCTTACATAAGTGTGACGTTTTCTTGTGCTTAGCCACCACGCAAAAGATGTAGCCACCAGAATGTTTGTTCGCTTGGATCCCTAACCCAGGATGTGACTTCCCCGATCACTCATGGGTTACCCGAACTATGTCAGACCATGCTACTGATGCTACCCGCCGTACTGCTTGCGTTAGGGCCTGTGCGCACGCTGACTGCTTGCAGCGAGATCGCGCGCTCGGGCTGATTTCGCTTCCGGCCGGGCGCTGGACAATACACAAAGAGCTACAGCGCGTGGCCGGGTCAGCGGCGGTTGGCTGGCTTGGCGAGGAAAACATAGGACCGTGTTCTGTCCACTGGCATGGCGACGGCGACCCTGGGCAGTGCCCCGGCGAGCCGATTTAATTGATTGGGAGGGCATTTTACCGCTGGGTGCCGAGCAGCCGTGTGACAGCACCTTTAGTCAGTGTTTCGATGGCGTTAGTGAGAATGTGTGTGGACTGATAACCAGGTGGATGTTTCTCAAGGTTGTGATGATTTTAGTGATTGCAATTCGGGGTGTTCGGTTTCACCGGTTTTCCGGTTAAAATCGGTCCGACTTCCTCACGGTTCGGTAAACCGGTTTGGCCTTAAAAAAACGGAAAACCGCGGTTTGTCTAGGGGACATCTCTCGTCGTTTTTCAGCCCGTTACAAGACACCCTCCTCCTTATCACCATCACCATCATGTTGTTGTTGTTGTTGGCTGACTGAACAGGGAGACCGGGGTGGCCGAATGGTAGAGCGTTGGACTTCCCGGCAACTTTCGGGTCGTGAGTTCAAATCCCGGCTAGGGCTAAATATTTGTGCTAGCTTTTTCATCGTTGCCTCGTCTTTGATATCATCCGTATGTGGTGGAAAAGGACGTTAAACTCCCAAACACCCACCCACCCTTGTTAGCTGAACATTTCCAACGCAGGGGTACAGGAAGCCGGAGTACTAGGAGACCCCCCTCCCTTCCCCCCTTCCATCTCTTGGGGAAACGTTAGAAACAATAGATGACGTATACATAGCCGGTTAACCGGTTTTAAACCTCGGTTTTCTATTGAAAAAAACGGTTAAAAACCGGTTTGAGAAATCGTACCGGTTCCACCCTCTAATTGCAATAGTGTTATACTTGTAGAAAGGCCGACACCCCTGACCCTGTCTATTTTCACGGGCTGCAGCAGATCCTGGCCGACTTCCCGGGCTTCCGTCGGATCTTCACTGACGGTTCCAAGTCCGAGGATGGTCGTGTTGGGGCTGGTAATAATAATAATAATAATAAAGTGGGTACTTAAAGGACGCCCTCCCTCTCGCGGGAGCTCAGGGCGTCTTACAAAGAACACCCACTCACTCACCCAGAAACACACATTTAACTAAAAACACATGATGGATGGATGGTTCTTGTTTTACTCGTCGTCTGATGGACAATAGTTCGGTGTACAGTGCCGAGTTGCGAGCCATTTTACTCGCACTTCGGCACGTATACCAGTCCAAACACCCTAACTCTTTAATTTTGTCAGACTTCTTGTCGGCTCCCCATGCTCTGCATGGCAGAAGATTGGATCACCCGCTTCTGGTGCTGATCCATGAACTGCATGCATCCTTGATTTCTGACAACAAGGACATTGTTTTTATCTGGATCCCGGGTCATGTGGGCTTCCGAGGAAACAGGTGCGCTGACCGGGCTGCGAACGCTGCCCACGATGGCCCTGTGGAGGACGAGCGCATGGCCTGTTCCGATTTTAAACCCTTAGTTTCCGAGTTTGTTCGAAAGGAATGGCAGACCCAATGGGCTGCCCTCCCGGAGAACAAACATAAGCATATTTTACCAAGCATCTGTGATAGCCTCCCTCGCTGGCGACCTAATCGACGCGAGGAGACCATTCTTAGTCGCCTTCACATCGGGGACACCCACATCACGCATTCGCAACTCTTGAAAGGGGAAGATCCCCCCTGGTGTGTTCCTTGTCATGAGGCTTTTACTGTCCAGCATTTCCTGATCTCGTGCGTGGATCTTGCCGAGATCAGGGAAAACACTATTCTGCGGACTCACTGAGGGTGCTGTTCAGGGATGTTCCCCCTGACAGCATCTTCAGTTTCCTCAAAGAGTCTGGCGTCTTCTATAAAATATGAAGTTGCTCTTTAATTCTGTGATATAGCTTTAATCCCAGAGTATTTCACAGACTTGGAAGAAATTACTCTTGTATGGATCTCCTTTAAGTCTCACAAATTTTTAATATATATTTACATCGTGTTTTAAGCTGAGCTTTTTATGTTGTTTCCATAGTAATGGAAACAACATCATAGGACGGGCTAAATTTTCCACGTTCATGGGCAAGCATCTGTGGTACAAACGCACGTCACTGCCGATCTCCCGCAGAGACGATTTTGCAAGTGTACCTCTGACAATGACGTAAGAAAACTTGCGTCATCGATGCTGACATGTACGGTCCACCGAACGCGCTTCTCCTCCTCAGTGAGTGCCGTCTGTGCGTATGTGTGTGCGTGCGTGCGTGCGTGTTTGTGTGAATTGTGTCCAGGCCCGTTTCTTCGAAAATACTCAACCGAATGGCTTCAAATTTGGGGTATCCAAATATATCAAAAATGTTACATTAGACGATTCAAGCGTGTGATGATTGCTTAAGTGATTTGGGAGTTATCGCCCTTTTGAGACAAGTTGGTTGTCTTTCGTGTACAGGCGTAATATTTATTTAAATCACTCAATTTTTTGGCAGTAGATAGCTTGAATACGGACTTTGAACAGAGTCACTACTAGAAAATGGTCGCTCTTATAGTTTTCATGTAAACCGAGCCTGAGTTGACATTGCATGTGAACCCAGTTCAGATGCCTATTTCTCCGAAAATACTGAACCGATCGATTTCAAATTTGGGGTTTCTAAATAAATCAAGATTGTGGAATAGAAGGCCCGATCCAGGTACAATTGCACACATGATTTGCGAGTTATCGCCCTTTTCAGAAAAAGTGGCTTTCTGGCGTTTAAAGGCGTAATATTTACCTAAACCACTCCATTTTTTGGACATCGATAGCATGAATACGGACTCTCAACTAAGTGAATTTTGGAGGTTGTCGCTTTTATACTTTTGGCGTAAGCCGTACCTGATGAAAGTGCTGGTGAACACACTTTAGATCTCAAAATCGCTCCTACTATACATAGATAATGAGCCTGGGGTGCCATGAAAAATATACAAAAAAATTAGAAAAATTCACTGCAGCCGTTATCGTCAGTTGACTCGAAAATTTGTACTCACAGCACATTTCCTCTGCAAGCCACACGCCTCACAAACATCGAAGAAGAGACGCACGCGCACTGACGTAAAGTAAGTGCGTCATGTTTGATTGACGTGATGCTGTTTTTTCTTGGGGGTGTCTCGCCACTTTCTTTCCGAATTCCTCTGTTTGGAGACGTGGTGTATTTTACTTCTACTATGTCGCCATCTTCGTGCAATCGCAGAGAAGGGACGGGATACAACAGAATACAACTCCAATACTTTATGAACAGAATATGCACGGAGAACAAATTCATGAAAGAAGAAGAACCCAGAACGCTGTGCAGGGCTGCTTACGTACTGAACAGGTCAGATCTAGAACATTCCTCAACTTACTGGAAGGTTCGATATCTTTCCAAGGTGACGTAATCTACTGACGTTACTGCGACAGCATGTTCTGGGATGGTCTAGAAATTATTTTGCATCGAAATGCAGTATTTTCGCGTTCTCTACAACTTGACATGTGGAAAGCGGGAATTTCAGTGGGTTTCGTTTTTGCCACTGACTCACACTCAGAAGCATAATGCAAAGATCTTGGAAACATAAAGATAGTTCACTTACCTCCCTTTGAGGGACAACGCGTAAGAGTTGTCTGCGCGCATTAGCGCGCATCCCGCAGATCTACGCAGTAATGGCAGTATGGCAGAAAGCCAGAAACCACGCAAAAATTCGGGCGTGCAATGGCCCTGTGCAGCGCCGAATTGCTGTCAGAAGCGAACACCAGGAACGGGAAAACCTTTCTGTAGATTTCCCCCTTGAAAAATACAGGTAGGTATGCCTACGATATCGAAGTTGGAGCCAAGATCGGTATCGAAGTTGGAGCCAAGATTATGTTTTCTCCCAAACATAACACATAGCATCACACGTGAAAACCAAAATCGCCGCATCCACGACGTGTGACTGGCGTAAATTTAGTATAGAATCCGCATGCTTGTAAAAAGTCTGTTTGTTTGACCCAACCCTACACTAGCCGCCGTAAAACATTTTAACAAAATAAACAAAAACGAAGATGTCAGCGACTGACAGGTGGTCTCCCCCATATATTTCGCATGTGTTTTAGGCCTATGGAAAACATAAGTACTCTCAAAGTTCCGGAGGACGAACGAAAGATCTAGTTTGGCTTTCACTGCTGTACGTAGGCTACGCAGTGCATTTCGTTCGATGTGTTCAAGTAAAACTAGTACGGAACACAGAAAGATCGAATGTGCGAGAGATCCAAAGATGGACGCATCCGCCGAATACTTCCTGCTAACTCAGCATTAATCATATCTGCGACCGACGATCCAGCAGATTCTATGTTGTGATTTGGTTTTACAATGGTTAGAATGAAGTTCAGCCGGATGATTTTGTTCTGTATGTGTGTGTGTGTGTGTGTGTGTGTGTGTGTGTGTTCTGAATTTAGATGCAGGTAGACGCTAGCACAATTTAAGTCACCGTGATTTGTAAAGTTGTCAGGGAAAAAAAATTACGCTGTATCTGCGTCAGCCGCGTGTGTTTACTGTTTGTTTACACTGCATGCACACGTACCACTTGAGGTCTTTTTTTTTTTTTTGACAAGAAAGCGAAAAAAAAAATGTTTGTTTTTCAACAGGAATACCAAAAGAAGTATTTCCCCGTTTATATTTGTCTGTTATTTGAACAATTCGGCGCAGAACACAATTGCATGCCCGGCTTTTGTGATCGCTTTCCACTTTCCGCCATGCTGTCACTATAGGGGCCAGATCTAGGATGCGCGCTAATGCGGGCAGACAACTCTTCGCGTTGTCCCGCTATATGTCTCTCTTACGAGGGCAGGAGTGACGCGTCTTTCTGATTCCAAGGTCTTTGCATAATGTGTGTGTGTGTGTAGGGGGGGGGGGGGGGGGTGCGTGCGTGCGCGCGCAAGCGCGCGTCTAAGGCGAGAGAGAGAGAGAGGGTCTCTTCTCCGATACCAGTAAGCAATCGTCTGTCAGTCAGGTCTGCGGGAAGTAACTCTGTCAAAGGGGAACGACTTTATTACAAGAATTCATTCACCCATGTAGAACCTTGCATACGCCAAAAAGTTGTGACGTCAACCAGCTAGGCGAGCTCACACGACCTCATGTGTTTGGGTTTTTGCAAGTGCATAGAGGCACGATAAGGGTTTTCAGTACTTTCTTTATGTCAGCATGCTTGATGTCAGAGAGCTTGCGTTCCGGCGTGTGCGCGCGGGCTGCATACATGACACAACGACTACGACTGTGACTACAGCAGGTCATTGAATGGAAACAACATATTGGGCTGGTGGCCATCTTGTTATGTTTTAACAGACCTGGCAAGACGGGACACGGTTTAGCCGCGAAATAGTCTTTGTTGCTTGCGGGGCGTTAAGCCCTAACTAACTAACTAACTAACTAACTAACTAGCAAACTAACTAACTAACTAACTAACTGAACCCAACACGCACGCTCACGTGAATCACACGCGTTCTCTCACACACTGGACAAAGGGTCAGGTCAGCTATGTCAGTTTCGGACTTCAGAATTGATTGCATTTATTTTCAAATTTTGTAGGCTGAACATAGAAGGGGAGGAAGCCGGAGTACCCGGAGAGAACCCCCGACGAACGGCCCGAATGAACGGTGCTACGTACGAGAAAGCAAAATTCTTTGCCCCAAGAGGGACTCAAACCTGGCCTCTTGCATCCACTTGACCACCGATCGTCCCAGATTCCGATGAGTAGAACACACACACACACACACACACACACACACACACACACACACACACACACACAAACAAAGCCCCCTTCTCATGCACTCATTTTTACCGACCTGACCAACCATGCACGATTGTTCTCCAGTCCACCACTGAAACAGATCGGAACCTGAGGCTACTTCTTCTTCTTCGATTTGGTGCGAGGGGGATTGTAACGTTGAGTGATGGGAACGGGTTCCCTGCAGGTTTTGCGGGAGGGCAGTTCCAGTAAGGTCGGGTCAGACTGTTCCTGGGACGGATCTTGACCAGCGGTAACAGACAGCAGAGACAGATCCACATTCTGTCTGTAGTCATCGGCTGACGACTCCGGCCCGAGCAGATGAAGCTCCTTCAGAATATCCGCGTACTCTTCGATTACGGCATGAATACTCTGGGAGGGAAATCAAAACTGTCACATCAACGCCATGTACACTCTCACGCGATAGAAACGTGACACACACGAGCCCATGTCAATATTCCCTAGGCTACAAAGAAATATCCATCGGAATGTTCATGCACGCTCTGATGGGGCAAGTGATGCTGGAAATGTGACTAAAGCAGAATGGTTGACACATAAAAAACAAACAAACAAACAAACAAAAACTGTTTGATGTGGGTAATGAGACAGACCAGGATACTGACATAACAGATGTTATAGATAGTCGGCCCCGGCCCAGTGTGGAGGAGTTAGATAAACCTATTTCACATCAAGAAGTACTCACCAAGCGCAACGACTGCGTTGTGGCTCGTTATTAGTGAGATTTAGTAGGATTTCGTACGGAGGACTTCGTTGAGCAGCGTAACCCATTTGCATGTAAATTACGCACGTTACGGGTGGCAATAGCCAACTGCAGCGCGTTAGCAGCTCGCGGCCTCTGCCGTGTGAGCCTGATTTACATGTAAGTGGGTTACGCTGCTCAGAGAAGTCCTCTTTACGAAGTCCTACTAAATCTCACTATTGTGTGTTTCCCGCGCTGTGCTCAGTTAAGGGCAGGCTTTAGGTCACTGAGCACAATTTAAATGAGGCATCTTGGGGAGTAGGAAGACCTGCATTATTAAAATAAAGTTCCCCTTTCTCCTGGATTTTTTTTTTTTTTTTTTTTTTGGAGTTGCTAAAAGTGCATTTGATCCCAGATAGATCTTTGTTTTTGGTGAAAAGAGGGGTTTTTTGGTGTGCTGAAAAATGGCAGCTTTCATTAATTGAGGGGTGTACTATTTTTGACCGTATCCTTGGGCGTGTGTGCCAGGGCATGAACAACGGAGTGCACATGTAGTTTTGTGTATGGGTCGGGAAGGACGCCGCATCAGCAGACTATGAAAACTGCGGTTTTCGGGGCTTGATTGTTCGCATGCAGCTTGGGGTCACATCTTGCTTCTGGAAACCATTGTCTGTGTTGGTTGGAAAAATCAGTTCTAGGGAGCCAAAGAGTAGCAATAAAACTGTATTCTGTGACCTTTTAGCAGAATCTTTTTTTTTTTTTTTTAATGCTGCCCTAAACTCTTTTGACAGCACCAGTGGTGTTCCTTCCAGGTCATGGGTGGAATCCACGGTGGGCTCGAAAGCTGGGGCAATTTTTATTATGCGTGATGACGGAGATGAGGATGATGTTAAGATGATGCTATGGAGGTCCGTGTGGTTTGGGACTGCGGGACAGGACCGCATTCCACGCTTCCTGTCATAAATCTCCTGGCGTTAACCAGGCCCGGGAAACTACGGCACCTGCGGTGCCGGCCGTGTAATCATCCACATCATAAGACGTGTCATACCAAGAGAAGCATCCCCAAAGTCGCACCCGTGAAGTGGGTGAATCTCGGCTGTGTGGCAACAGCCTCCCCATTGGGAGCACACCCGCTCTGGGTAGGAGCAGACCTAGGTAGGAAAAATCCCGCTTGCTTCGGCTTTTTAGCAGAATCTTCGCTAAGTGGTGACTGACCTTCATTAGCTTTGCGTTCTGTTTACGGATGAGAATCACCTCCTGTTTCAGCTTGGCGTTCTGTTTCTTCAGCTCCGCAATTTCCCGTTTGAGTGTCCCGCTGACATTGTTCAGATGTTTTATTTTTGTTGTAATCTCATCCCCCACCTTTTTTTGATGGTCGACCTGCTCAGACTGAGGGAAAACAACAAGAGCAATGAGAGGTAAGCGGCGCCCAGTAGTCGTATCTCTCATGGTGCGTCCCAACAAATAACTAAAGAGACAGAAGCCTCCATGGCTCCCTTGCGACAAGGGTCAAAGTCATTCAAAAGACTATGTTTGTAAAGCTCGTATCACTACCTATCATCATGCCAAGTAACATGTCTCTGGCGTTCCGAGTTCCTGGCAATATTACAATTTTCCCCGAAACAGTTTGTATGGCCTCGACCTTGCGTCAATAAAGGTGTTGCCAATGTCTATCATCATGCAGAGCTTGTTGTTTCTGGTTCTGCTAGATTCTGAGAAAATGCAAATGTAAAATTCCCAAATAGGCTGCTTTAATGACCTTGCCCTTGCGTCAAGGTCGTTTACAATGGTATTTGTGCATAGGTCTTATCACTGTGTATCAGCACGCCAGGCTTGGCGCCTCTGCTGTTTGTTGTTTCTGAGAAAATGCCAATGCTAAGGTTTCACAAAAATAGCTTGTATGGCCTTGACCTTGAATACGTGTATATCCGTAAAGTTCTTATCAATGTCTATCATCGTCTATCATCGTGCAAAGTTTGACACCTCTGGTATTTGTAGATTCCGAGAAAATGTCAATGCAAAATTTTCAAACAGACAGCTTTAGTGACCTTGACCTTGAGTCAAGGTCATTCAAAATGATATGTTTTTGAAAGGTCTTACGGTTGTCTATCAGCATGCCGAGTTTGGTGTCACTGCTTTTTGTAGATTCTGAGAAAATTACAATGTTGAAGTTTTTCCGGACACACACACACACACACACACACACACATGTTACACAAGGGAGCAAAAAAACTGGAGAGGCAGAAGTCTACTTGGCTCACTTGTGAAACGGGGACAAGGTGATTCAAAAGAGTACGGCTTTAAAGAACTTATCAATGTCTATCATCATGTCAGCTTCAAACGCCGCCTGAAAACCCACCGCTATTTAAAACTGATTACTGATTTACTCTTGCCCTTCCCACACCCTGTCAGCCTGCTTGTTGTGAGATATTGTTTAACTTTGAATGTTCCTGTGAGTCTGTGTGTATGAAAGTGGTGTATGTAGTTATGATGTACGGCGCTTAGAGCCTGTTTCATTTCATGTATAGGCGCCTTATAAATCGTCATTATTATTATTATTATTATTATTATCATTATTATTATTATGTCAAGTGAGGTGTCTGTGGTGATTATAGGTTTGAGAAAATTGCAGTGTTACAGTTTGTCCTGGACAGCGCTGCTAAGCACACACCTAGACCCCGGCGCTCAGGACGTGTGAGGACGCTGTTACCAATCAACCACAACCCATGTTATCTCCGCTCTCACTGTTGCCGCTATTTTATCAATCAAAAACATTTTCCCATTAAAGCCCCTTTTCCATGACCGACGTACGTCGCCCGACAATCGGCCAACTTCGCGTCCCAGCTGAAAATCGTCCGTGGAATAGGAGTTGGCAGACATCGACCGACGCGTCGGTGAGAGTAGAGCGGCGCTCTACTCTGGGCGAGTCGGTGACCTTGTCGGCGGAAATCCAAGCGACCTGACCGGCCGCTAACGGAATGCGGCCTTGATCCGGAAACCGGAAACTTTGAAGATGGCGGCTAGCAGTGTTGAGCCTCAACTTTCGGCGGCTAAAGTCATCGAAATAATCGATTTGATTCACGACCGGCCATACCTATGGCAGCGAGTCGGCGAGCGCGCGTTTCCATGGCAGATTTACTGCCCGTTTTTACTGCCCGTCCCCAGTATGTATAGATTTTATTTGTTGAGATTTTCAAAACTGGGCTTACTACTCAGCTGTGTCATGTCCGCTATGCCCTTGCCATCTTTTAGTTTAGATTTCTTAGTTTTAGTTGCATAGTATTAGACTTGGACATCACACATTACTTTAGGATCTGTGTTTAATATGTATGGATTATATGTCTAGATAAATTAATGTGTGTGTGTGGTGTGTGTGTGTGTGTGTGTGTGTGTGTGTGTGTGTGTGTGTGTGTGTGTGTGAGCCAGAAGAAAATTTTCTGCCATCGACAGACAATAAAGTTATATTGAATTGAATTGAAATTGAATTGATTTTTAGTTGCCCGACAATCGGGCCGATGTCTGTCGACGTACGTCGGTCATGTAAAAGGGGCTTAAGTGCTCACAATTATCCTCGGCGATTTCCGTGACAACAGAGCGCAGACGACGGAACGCGGAGCTGACCGTAGGCTGGTACGTTTTCTCACTGCTCTTATGTCGCTAGTCAGTTTTAGTGTTTTATTGCCTGTTTTGACTGGATGTGTGCAATGATGGGTTGTAGCGTGCAGGGCCCGCATGTAAAAGTCGGGGATAGGGAGTTTAGCCCCGGGTTAGAGTCTAACCTCGAACTAAACTAGCTCTAGGGTTATTTTTTTTTAATCAGGAAGCGGGTCCATTCCAGCATGGTGCCGTTATAGAACGATTTTTGTCTTTCTTTCTTCGCTTCCTTTTTAAATTTTGTTTTGGGGTTTCTTTTGTCCTAGTCTGGGTAATTAGGCCCGTAGCTGTGCGTTAAATAAACCTCGAGTTTTACATACGGGCCCAAGTAGTATAAGTTGCGACCCCTCAACCCCCAGGGAGCCGGGAGCCGTTTGACCTTAACCTGAGGTCACGTCCATAGCCTCAGGTCACGGCCCTAACCTGAGGTCACGTCCTTAGCCTCAGGTCATAGCCCCTAACCTGAGGTCACGCCCTCAGGTCACAGCCTTATAACTTCAGGTCATGCCCTTAACCTTATGACGTAAACTTTACGACACGACCCTATAAAATCAGGGCTTCACCTTATAATCTGAACTGTTAGGGTGCTCCAGTGAAGTAATACAAGATAAATGGGGGAAACATGGAGCTCCTGAAGTGACAGCTGTCAGCGCCTCCCATTTAGGTAGGGAGACCGGGAGCCATTTGACCTTAACCTGAGATCACGTCCATAGCCTCCAGTGAAGTAATACAGGGAGATCATAAAGTAGCAGCTGTCAGCGCCTCCCTATTTAGGTAGGGAGACCGGGAGCCATTTGACCTTAACCTGAGATCACGGCCATAGCCTCCAGTCAGGTAATACAGGGAGATCATAAAGTAACAGCTGTCAGCGCCTCCCTATTTAGGTAGGGAGACCGGGAGCCATTTGACCTTAACCTGAGATCACGGCCATAGCCTCCAGTCAGGTAATACAGGGAGATCATAAAGTAACAGCTGTCAGCGCCTCCCTATTTAGGTAGGGAGACCGGGAGCCATTTGACCTTAACCTGAGATCACGGCCATAGCCTCCAGTCAGGTAATACAGGGAGATCATAAAGTAGCAGCTGTCAGCGCCTCCCATTTAGGATAGGGGTCCCACATGATGATGATATTTAACTGTTGGTTTTCATTTGTTTCTCTCAGTTACCCAGCAGACATGGATCCGCGATTTCAGCATCCGTTTACCTGTCTTATTGCAGGGCCTTCACAAAGCGGCAAAAGCTATTTTGTCAATCAGTGTTTAGATCGGTTGAAGGATATTATGGTCCCCGCGCCGGAGGAAATTATTTGGTGTTACGGTGTTTGGCAACCGTTATATGACAAGCTACAGCTGCGTGGCGTGCAATTTCAGGAGGGATTACCTGATATGTCGAAATTTACAGGTCACAAACGCTGTCTTCTTATTATTGATGATCTCATGCATGAAACCGATTCTCGCGTGACACAGCTGTTTACGAAGGAAGTCATCACCCTGAACATCTCCGTTATGTACATCGTGCAAAATTTATTGGAAAAAAACAAAGAACAGCGAACGATAAGCTTAAACAGTCATTATTTAGTCGTGTTTAAAAAACCCGCGTGACGCGTCCCAAATAACAGCACTGGCAAAACAAATGTACCCTGGAAAAACTCAATATATGTTAGAAGCATATAAAGACGCTGTTTCAAAAAGTCACGGTTATTTGCTGATTGATCTCAGACAAGAAACACCAGAACATTTGCGCCTACGAACTGATATTTTTTCGCCTCAAGGTGTGACCGCTTATCTTCAAAAATGAGCACGCGGCTAAAACGCAACGCGGCGTTATTGAAAATTTTTATCGAAAGCTAAACCGCAAGTCGTGAAAGCTATTATCCGATCCGGGGACCGTGAACTGATTCAAACGTTGTGCGAGTGTTCATTCAATATTTTAAAAGGGCGTGTGCGTTTGACCCCGCGTCAGAAACAAAAACTTCGTGCGCAATAAACAGACGCTTAGAACCTTGGCGACCAAGAAAACTTCTTTAAAGCGCCGAAAAGCACTTTTGCAGAAAGGTGGATTTCTCGGCGCTGTGTTAGGTCCAGTATTAGGTGTGCTAGGACAAGTTTTGCTCGGGCAATAACAAGAAAAATGGAGTACACGAAGGAAAATGGTATTGGTCGACCCGGAATGGCTTAAACGACAAGAACAAAAACCACCACCACCACCACCCGTAACGGATATTTTAAATGGGAATATTGTCGGTTTGGACCAGGAGATAACGCAAGTTTTACAAGATGCAGCATTAGAACCGTTGGAAAAAGCGAGACGCTATGAACAGGCTTTGCACCGCTACAGACATTTTAGTAAAGAGTACCGTCAGAAACCGATCGGTAGAGTGGAAATCGCTTCAACCACCGCTGAAAGTGCTTCGGCAACACAGCCAGCACCGCCTTCGTCTAGTGCTGGCAGCTTAGAAGAAAAATTAGAAAACCGTGTCCTCGCCAGTGTTCCTAAAACGATGCATAAGAAAGCGCGGTTACTTTTAGAGCATCTTAAAGAGGATCCTGAATTGACCTGGGATGAAAGAGGTCAGTTGGTATACGAAGGCGTAACCATCGACGGGTCAAATATGTCCTGATTTAGTCAATGATGTACTACGCGCTCGGAAAAAAGTGGAAACTCCGCAGGGGTGGAATGTATTTGCTCGTGCTTTGAAACGCGCCAACGTACCTCGTGAAATTGTAGGCAACCTGAAGCGCTGGGACTACTTACAACGGAACAGGCATGCGTCGTCTTAAGGGATGCTGCAACACCCTCTACGCTTCAGTTACAGCAGACCGATCGCGCCCTCGCGTTCGTCGTCCGTCGTCGTCGACAGGAATCTCCTCTTATTCGCTCATCATCATCATCACCATCACCCCGACACTTTAAATCGCCGCGTCTACATTGGGAGGCGTTATTTGACTAAAAAAAAAAAAAATGTCTAAAGCGTTACGACAGCGGTACTATAATCCTAAGCTCCCTGGCAGTTTTGGTGGTGTGCAAAGTTTAAAAAGAGCTGTACCTAAAGCGAAACTCGGAGACATACAACAGTGGTTGTCTCATCAAGATACGTATACATTACACAAACCTGTTAGACACCGATTTTCACGTCGCCGTATTATCGTAGGAGGAATCGATCACCAGTGGCAAGCCGACTTAATTGATGTGCAAAAATTGAAGAAGTATAATGACGGTTATACCTTCTTGCTAACCTGCATCGACGTGTTGAGCAAGTACGCGTGGGTCGTGCCTTTAAAGAACAAGACGGCCGTGCGTCGCTAACGAAAGCGTTTGAACACATCTTTGAGACGGCTGGACGGAAACCTTTAAAACTGCAAACAGACAAAGGAACAGAATTTATCAACCGTGTTTTTCAACAATTTTTGTCCAAGCACAAGGTGTATTTCTTTACCACAGAAAACGAAGACATAAAAGCCGCGGTTGTGGAAAGATTTAATCGCACGTTGAAAGAAAGACTCTGGCGATATTTTACCCACACAAATACTTTGCGCTACGTGGATGTTCTACCTCAGGTTGTCGACAGTTACAATCATTCGTATCACCGGAGTATTCGACGTGCACCCGTTGAAGTAACAGCTGAAACGAGCGAACAGGTGTGGCAGGCGTTATACGGACGAAAAGGAAAAACAGTCGGTGACACAGCTAAACATTGGTGACCGCGTTCGCATTTCTAAAGCGCGTCGGTCGTTTAAGAAAGGGTATTTACCAGGCTGGACGCAAGAGCTGTTTACTTTAAGTCGCGTATTAAGTACACGAACCTGTTACTTATAAAATCAAAGACGATCACGGCGAGGGAATTGAAAGGGAGTTTTTATAAGAAGAGTTACAAAAAGTTGGTGAAAAACAAGTCTATAGGATTGAACAAATTTTGAAATCGCGGCGAGGCCCTGGTGGAAGAAAAGAATATTTAATTCGCTGGCTCGGCTACCCGTCGTCATTTGACTCGTGGATCCCGGCCAAACACGTTCAATGACTGACATACAAGAGAATCAGGAAAAAGAAGAAGACACCGGAGCAAGAAGGTCGATACTCTGGCGTGTATGGGGCGGAGAGTACCGCGTAGTGAAGTTGTTTTTATATGTCAGATGCTCATCATCTGCATGGTCATTATTGTTTCGTTAATAAATTTAACGCGAGAACATCCGTCGGAAAGTTTGTGGATTTCCTTGCTTAGCGCTTCTCTAGGATACGCCCTGCCCAATCCGACTATAGAGCGTAAAAATGTTTTACGTGACGCTCCCTAGTAACAGCAGTTTAAACCACTATCCTGACAATAACGCGGCTCATTTTTATACAAAGCTCCCTCAGTCAGTTGATCTGAACGGAGAATGGGAAGTGGGTCTTGCGGAAATTAACGTTCCCGGTAGTTTTTATAACGTTAAAGGCGATACGTTTCAATTTAAAGTCATACAAGACGATGAACGCGCTGTGTTAAAGGTGGGGACGCTGCCTGATGGCCTGTACGCGAGTCCCGAACAGCTTGTCACAGCGTTAAACTTCCAAGTTGCTGCCATTACAGCTCAAAGCAATGTCCGATTTCATTTTAAAGACTCGACAAAGCGCGTGTACGTCGTTTGTATAAGCACTGCCGGTTAGAGCTCGGGTCTGATTTACAAAAGTTGTTAGGGTTTAAAAGCAATACTTTGGTTGGTCCTGGAACCTATTTAGCTAACGGAATGCTTGATCTGTACACGCAATACCATTCTCTGTATGTTTATTGTGACATTGTGCAACAGCGAGTGGTCGGTGACGTCAACGTACCGCTCCTACGCACCGTCCCCTGTACAGATTTTTCTAAAAGCATCTTGTATGAGCGTTTTGATAAACCTCATTACGTACCTCTGTGTCGGAAACAATTCAACACGATAGAATCCTTATAACCTCATACACGGGAGAACCCATTTCATTCGAACAAGGAAAGAGCATCGTCACACTTCATTTCCGCCCGAGGCGTTTAGAAGGAATTTAACAATGAAGTGTCCGTCTACCTGTGACGCAAAAGCGTACCACGATTACTTTGCCCTACAGGCAGGCAATGGCGGTTTACCGGTATTTCGCGGTGGAGGCGCGATGATGCGCGGTCAGGGTCTAGGAAATATATTAGGCGGTGTGCTAAGATCCGCTGTTCCCTTACTAAAAAGCGCCGGGAAAAGTTTGTTAAAAACAGGCGCTAGGACCGGGATGCAAATCGCTAACGATGTCTTGTCGGGTCAAGACTTTAAATCAGCAGCTAAGCGGAGAACGCAACAGGCCGGTCGACGTATACTGAATCAAGCTGTAGGAGCCGCCGGCCGCCGCCGCACCACCCGGCGAGCCCAACACAAAACGTATAAAGCAAGAGTTTAGTCGTAAAAGGCGTCAAACGAGAAAAAGAGCTGCTCGAAGACACGTCACTGATATTTTTGACTAATTCACCATGTCGTTGCTGCACCCACAGAGTTGTGAATCTGTCGATTCCGGACTTGATCTGTTTTCCATGCCCCGACCCAAACCTCGGTCGAACACGGTAGCCATGTGGAATTTCATCCTTTGGCCACACTGGCAACCCGGAGCCCCCATCGAATTTTACGTATCAGGCGCTACGGATGAGTACATGGATTTGTCTAACACTTACTTACACGTGAAATGTAAAGTCACTCGCGCCAACGGTAACAATTTAGCAGCCGACGCGGATGTCGCTCCGGTAAATAACATTTTGCACTCTTTGTTTTCACAAGTGGACGTTACATTTAATTCAACTCTCGTCACAAACTCGGAAAATACTTACCCGTATAAAGCCTATATTGAAAAAATGTTAAGTTTTGGAATTGAAGCGAAAGAGTCGCATCTGACTGCGGAGGGTTTTTACAAAGACACCGCTAACCATTTTGACGACACGCAAGGCGCTGATAATACCGGTTTAGTGTCGAGGCGAGCCTTAACGGCTGAAAGTCGAGAAATGGATTTAATGGGAAGACTTCACGTGGATATTTTTAAACAAGAGCGCTATCTTGTAAATGGTGTAGACGTCAAAATTAGACTCATTCCCGCCAAAAACAGTTTTGTCTTGATGGCCCACGACCCTGCCGCTGGGTTTAGAGTAATTATTACACAAGCTAGTCTGTTTGTTCGGAAAGTAAAACTGAACCCAGCCGTGACCGTAGGTCACGCGAAGGCGTTAGAAAAGCGCACAGCTAAATATCCTTTAAAACGAGCAGTCATTAAAACGCATGGATTGGCTCAAGGCAGTCTGTCTGTGGTTTTAGATAATCTCTTTTTATCACAACTCCCCAACAGAGTCGTGGTCGGGCTAGTGCAAAGCGCCGCCTCTAATGGTGCGTACAACAGTAATCCTTTTAATTTTCAACCTCATGGACTGACATTTTTGTCACTGTATTTGGACGGTAAGCAGATTCCGGCCAAACCTTTGACGCCTGATTTTGAACACGGTCAGTACGTGCGCAGTTATTTCAATTTGGCCGCAGGCACAGGACTCGTCAACAGCCAGCACGGACACGGTATTAAATACCAAGAGTTTCCACATGGCTACTGTCTGTTTGTGTTTGATTTGAGTCCCAGTCTTTTGGATGGCAATCAAGTGGAGTTGATAAAAACCGGTAGTCTGCGTTTAGAAATCAAATTTGCTAACCCGATCCCCAACGCTTTGCAAGCTATCATTTACGGAGAACTGGATTCGTTACTGGAAATTGACCGCAGTCGCCAAATTATTACTGACTTTTCATCATGAACAACCGACAACTGACACGCGTGCTGGCCCACCATCGAACTGCCAGACACGTTTTTCGCGGTGTTTTTCCCCGCGACAGACTTCCCCGGCGTCTATTACCAAAACATCACCATCATGCTTTTTGTAGTAAATACAGCCCCTGCTGGTCATGTAGGAGAGCATTGGGTCGCGATTTGGTTCGATGCTCGTACTTGTACAGCAGAATATTTTGATAGCTATGGTCTGCCCCTCGCCATCGTGACATTAAAGAGTTTCTTGTAAGAAATTGTCGCTACTACAGATATAATGATCGGGTCCTGCAAGATGCGTTAAGCTCTACTTGTGGGCTTTACGTCCTGTATTATCTGATACGCAAAAGTCACGGCGATACCATGTCGAAGGCCCTGTCTATTTTTAGGGCTTACTCACCAACAGCCAATGATCGTTAAAGTGACTCAGCTTTTTTAGACGCGCGTTCGCCTAGGAAAAAGGTTACCTATAAAAACTCGAGGTACCTGCGTGCACTGGTGTTATTCACTTTAACCGGCTTACACCACGCGGCCTGGAGAAGAAGAAGAAGAAGAAAATGACATCATCGCAGAGTGGCGTTTTGACTTCAAACGGCACGTTGTTTCCTCTGGGCGAAATATCTACGCCAGCGTGAAAACTTGGCGAGGTACTGTCAAGATTTACATTCGCCATTATTCTGCTCGATCTGATGTCAAAGGAGGCAAAGTAGTTCCTACGCGACGTGGCGTCAGTTTGGATCTGGCTGAATTTCAGCGCTTGGGAAAAGTCAAATCAAGACTTGTCGCTGAGTATAACAAACAGACCAGTGAACTGAAACAACAACAACAACAGCAGCCATCGCCGCCGCCGCTACCGCCAGCTACCGCGACCTTAGAAAAACCTAAGTACCCGATTCAACGAATGGTGGACGATCAGTATATTGACAATTTGATTCAACACTGTTTTGAGCAGAATTCGAGTGACACACACCTGAATGCTACAGATTTGCCAGACGTTCAACCGCCTCAATCTCAACTCTACTGGGGCAATGATTTCGCAAGTTCATTGTGAACAAACACTTTTTTTTTCTGACATTGGTCCTTAGAACTTGTTGTATGCATTGATCTTTTTTTGTTTTTGTGCCGTTCCTCGACTGAATAAAATTTGTTTGTGTGTGTATGCTATATTGTTGTTCTTGTTCTGTGTGTGTGTGTTGAGTTTGCGTAAACAAAATTATATTACAACACATACAGACCTTTAGTTGCCTTTCCAACATTATGGAGCCGCAAAATGCCTTTCATCATCACCAAGAAAGTTACCGGGAAAAGACACAAGCTTTTAGACGAGCTGCTATCAAGCAAAAAAAAAAAAAAAAAAAAGGTAGCAGGGACATGGGGACAACCACCACCGCCGCCACCATTACCGTATCTTTTTGTCAAACTGTCCACATTCACAATTACTCGTACAGCGATACACCTCCCCCGTATCTTCGACAAATAATCACACCCACATATCTTTGACAGGTGCCCATCTTATGTATCGTTTAGGTGTCATAAGAGCGGCAGATGCGCGTGTGACCGTGGCTGTTGTCGCGCGAAATGACCCTCGTGTTATGCAAAAGAATAGAGTTCCAAACTGCAAATGACCGCTAGTCGTACAGTAATAATCTTTGACAGCTATCATGGTTACGGTACACACCCCTCATGATTGCATGGTACAATTAAACGGTAGCTGTTGTCGCGCGAAATGACCCTCGTGTTATGCAAAAGAATAGAGTTCCAAACTGCAAATGACCGCTAGTCGTACAGTAATAATCTTTGCCAGCTATCATGGTTACGGTACACACCCCCTCATGATTGCGTGGTACAATTAAACGGCAGCTGTTGTCCACTATTTTTAGTAAGCGCAAGGAAAAGGTATTTAAGTGCAGTGCCGATAGTGTACTTTTAACCATTTGACCCTCTCGCTTCTCTTCAGCAGCAGCACGCATTTCAGTCTCTCTCGACCACCCTTTGACGATGGCTTCATCTTCTGCTTCGCTTCAGTCGTCTGTTTCCCACGTGGAATACGAGGGAAGGAAATTATTTCATATCGGTGACCAATTTATGGTTTCCGTGCAGACATTCAAAGGAAGGACGTATATAAATGTCCGTAAATTCAACTACAACGTTAAAAAGGACACTATTTACCCCACCAAGGAGGGATTTTCGCTGAGTTCTATGGATCAGCTGGAGGCGTTTTGACGCTGTCGTCGCAAAACATTGAGCGACTGAGCAGATTAAAAAATACTCTTAAAGAAGAGTTTGACAAGGTCGCTGGGAGTGACGACGTCGGCGATGGGGAGGTGGAGGAGGACGACAAAAAGGAAAAACTAATCGCTTCAAAAAAGAGGCGATTTTTCTCGGACTGATTTGTTTGTTTTTTTTTGTTGTTTTTTTTTTTTTGGTTACTGTCTGTATTTTTCCTTGTATTGTAGTTGAGTCTTTAGTTGTCTGCTTGTTAGTATTCAGCACATTTTAGATGTAAAGTATTTAACAATTACATGTACCTTTGTTGTTGTTTTTTTTTTTGTTGTTTTTTTTTTTTGGTTACTGTCCATATTTCTTTTTGTATTGTACCTACATGTGTAGTAGTCTGCTTTTAGTAGTCAGCGCATTTTATATCTGGTTTCTTTTTTTGTCAAAAAAAAATTCAGAAAAAAAATTCAAAAAAAAAGAAAGAAAAAAAAATCAAAAAAAAAAAAGAAAAAAAAAAAAAAGAAAAAAAAAAGAGGGGATCGAATTAGCTTCACCTCCACGTGGTGATCCTGGACAAGGCTTATTGTCAAGTATGACGACGATTTATAGCTCGTTGTTATACTTCTCTCAGCCTTGACGAAGAAAGCTAAAATTAAAGGAAAAAATAAAAATAAAAAAGAACCCACACACACACATTTTCCCTTCCCTTTTTCCTAACTCTTCACTTCTCAATACGTTTCTTTAAGAGAGAAAAGAAAATACATATAAAACTATTCGCAACACAGACAAGCTTTCATTTACCTTTCAAGTATTCGACCCAGCAACATATGGACACGCATCATAAAGGCATCATACAAAAATCGTGGCGTTTACTGGTGGCACATATACGCGACCCGGCTACATTGGTAGATGATTTGGTGCAACGACGGGTTTTAACACGCCCAATGGCGAGTCGTATCCTGCAAAGTACGACTGTTAAAGAAGACCAAACCAGAACCTTGTTAGATATACTGATGAGACGAGGGTTAAACGCCTTTCATCATTTTCAAGAAAGTTTACTTGCTGCGGGAGAAACGCAGGCTTTAGACGGGATGTTATCAGTCATGGCTGCTGAAACTAGGAGCACAGACAGAACACCACCGCCACCGCCAACACTACCACCACCTGCGTACGACGAACTGTTTCCAAATGTGTAAATTTTGGAACAAGCTGTGACGCGTATCTTTTAACGCCTACTCATAAACCGTACTGCACCCGGTGTTTTGAACGCATAGCCCAGAGACAAAGTCGCGATACGTATGAACACGGACGCTTAGAAACAAGTGTATTTCGCCATTTGTTTAAAAAAAGAAAAAATAAGATCTGTGTTGTGTCATGTTTATGTGCAGGTGGGTCGCAAGTCAGAAATTGTTTATTTTAATGACCTGTTTAAAGTACCCTGAGCCAATCTATTTCATTACGGGAACCGCGTGTACTTTTTCGTTTAAATAAAACGTCACATAATACAGTGGTCCTCTCGTTATTGTATTTGCGTGTAAATGCGCGTTGTATCGGTGTTTGGCCATCGTGCCTTTGTCGTGTTGTGTATGTGGCGGAGCATATTCATACAATTCGTTAGCTTGGTCAATTACATTCATACTATCAGTCGCCTTAGATATCACAGGTATGACATGTCCTACAGTAATATTCTTTTATCTTTGACAGCTATCATGGTTACGACATGCACCCCTCCGGCCCGCATGGTACAAGAGCTATCATACGCAGTAATATTACACATACCGGGCTGATTGGTACTTACGCATACGATAGGGAGTCACTACGCACGCTATCTGGTAGATCATTGGGCGGTGTCTATTAGCCACGCCCACACCACGACTGTTGGCGTTAGCAGTTACAGATAACAGCTGTAGTTTTACCGACTGACCACAACCACGCATCATATATATCCGAGGCGCCTTGCTTTTCGAGTAGTCAAGTTGATCGCTTGACTGGCTTCTGTACCTTACACTACCCTGGTGCTACACTTGTGTGAACACTTGTTTTCTAACAGTCCTGTGTTGATCATGGCGACAACAAAAACAGACATGGCGACATCCAAACAGGTAAGGTTTTCTCTTATATATATATATATGTTAAAATAAAAACCAGCAGTACTTCTTCGGAAGTAAAACTATACGAAGCAACATTCTGTTTTTGTCCGCCAGAATCATACGTGCTCCGAATGTGGAAAATTGTTTTCCCAGCGGAAAAACCTGACACGCCATGTCGATGGGGTGCATCGTAACATACGACCCTTCAACTGTGAGCAGTGCGGCCAAACCTTTAAGCGCAAGCAACACCTGGCTCACCATGTAAAAATGCATCAGCGCCACGTCGATGCCCAGGCTGATTGCAGTCACAAGCGCAAAGCTTCATCCACCTCCCACGTTCCCTTGAAAAAAAGACTCAGTACAGCTGAAAGAGAAAAACGGCTCTTAGATGATTTACCCGCGAAAAAGAAAGAAGTCTATGAAAAACATTTCGAGTCGATACGAACGCACGAGCGGCTCGGTAAAACCCAGTCGGTATACACCTATTTTTGGGATCCAGGTCGGATTTGCCAAACTGGGAAAAAGAAAATCTGATGGAAATGTTTAATCATCAAAAGAAACGTTTCAAAATTAATTTTTCTCATTCTTTTCTTTTGGCGCATAAAGAGACAGGAGATCTCTCTTTCTTTCACGCGTCTACCAACAACCACAGTGCTTTAGAGCGACCCCGTTTGATCCAATCCAAACAAGATTTTCTGTCTTTTTTAGACGACATTCAGGACCACGATATTTTAAGTCAAGTTCAGAAAGAACGACCTGATTCCAAATATTCTGTCAACGCTATCATGTCAACTTCCTTTTACATCAACCCTCTCCCTGACTTTCCCATCGGGTGTGCATGCGATGAAATCCCCGATTTTATCGCTACCAACCCCTTTCTACACAAATTACAAAAAGATGAACATCACCAGTTTCCTTACTCGGACGGTCTGTGTCTGTTTCGTTGTCTAGCCCTTCATCAAGGTGCCAAACGACACGCTCTTCAAACCCCTACCAAAACACTGTTTGAACAATGGTTTCATAATCCGTGTCCCGCCCACTTTCCTGGCGTGACCTTGCTAGAACTGGATTCGATTGAAGATTGTTTTCGAGTCAACATCGATGTCTTTGAATTTGACGAAACCCAAACACCTGTCTGTATCGTTCCTCTGCGTCGTAGTGCGTACAAACACCAGTCCATCATGCGGGTTCTTCATTACAAAAATCATTTTATGCACATCATAGACATTGACCAGTTAGCCAAAGCCTTTGCGTGTCCCAAATGTAGCAAACTGTTTTCTTCTAACAAACGGTTACATGAACACGAAAAGCGGGGATGTAATGGAGGTGAACCCAAACCCACGTACAAAGGTGGTGTGTATACGCCTCCGGAGTCTGTTCTGCAACAGCTCTATAACCACGGGATTCTAGTAGACCCTCATTATGTCTTTCCTCACAGAGCAACTTTTGACTTTGAGGTGTATTTTGAGACTGACGATCTCCTTCACACCAAAACAGAGAGCACCGAAATGACTGCCAAGCACGTACCTCTCTCCGTTTCCGTGTGCAGTAATGTGTCTAGTTACACGGAGCCAAAATGCTTTGTAAGCAAAGGGGACCCCCAAGAGCTGGTCGATAACATGCTCGCGTACCTTCACCAATTGCCGATGCGTCTTACCGTCAGTTGCGTGAAGACTTCTCTTCCGTCTTTGAGCAATTAGACGCACTCGAACAAGATCAAGAACAGCGCGCAGATAGTCTCCACGTTCCAACCCAAACACTCAGACAACACCTCTGTGATTATTTACAAGAGTTACCGGTAGTTGGGTTTAACTCGTCTCGTTATGACTTGAACGTGATTAAGCCTTATTTGATTCAAACGCTGATCGCTCAGGCCAAAACAGACGATGTGACAGAAAATCCCGATGGGGTTGACGTCGAGGAAGAAGGAGAGGAACAGTGCGCTAACACAGACAAAGACGAAGAAACACAAGAAGACAAAAGTCCTTTAAAATTTGTGGTAAAACGAAATAGTCAGTACATGTGCATTTCGACCACAAAACTAAAATTTCTAGACATCGTCAATTTTGTCGCGCCGGGTTATTCTTACGCCAAGTACTTGAAAGCGTTTAACGTTGAAGAGCAGAAAGGGTTCTTTTGTTACGAGTACATCACTAGTCTAGACAAACTAGAGGAAACCACTCTACCCCCACATACGGCCTTCTACAGTAAACTAAAACAGACCAACATCACACCAGCCGAGTATGCGTATTGTGAAAAAATATGGCAAGAAAATCAATGCGCTACCTTGCGAGACTTTCTCGTCTGGTACAATAACTTGGATACAAAACCCTTTCTGGTCGCTTTAGAGCGTCAAATTGCCATGTACGCGACCCTCGGCGTCGACTTGCTCAAAGACGGGATTTCTGTCCCCGGCATCACCCTCAAATATTTGTTTCAGACCATGCCTTCAGACACATATTTTTCTCTCTTTAACGAGAAACAAAAAGATATTCACTCTCTCTTGCGCGATCAGATCGTGGGGGGACCCAGCATTATTTTCCATCGATGGCACGAGACAGATAAAACCTGTATTCGTGACCAGCCAGACAAACCTGTCCAGTCTATCACGGGCTGGGACGCTAATTCTTTGTATCTGTCAGCGATCATGAACCCAATGCCGACAGAACACCCTATTATTCGAAAAAAAGAAAATGGGTTTAAACCAGAAAAAACCGATCCGTTTGGTCAGTTGGCTCGCGAATGGCTCGAGTGGACGATGCACACGGAAAACATTCGCCTGCAGCACAAATTTAACGCTAAAGAAAAGCAGTTGGGCAAACGACACATACGGGTGGATGGGTGGGATCCTGAGACGCAAACCGTGTATCAGTTTCACGGGTGTCTGTTTCACGGTCACTCGTGTTCTCTGACGGCTGGCCAAACCGTGAACCCCGTGAACGGCAAATCTCTGGTTGAGCTCAGAGAAAGCACGCAAGACGTTACCCGGTATTTACGCGAGGATGTGGGTGTGCGTGTGGTGGAAAAATGGGAGTGCGAGTGGAAGTGTGAAAGAGCTTTTAACTCAGACATTCAGTTCTTTTTGCGGGATCATTTCCCGACGCTGAAACCATTCCAGGGTGTGTCGCCCATCACGGAGGAAGCCATTGTCAAAGCTGTAAAAAACGAAACCTTGTTCGGGTTTGTGCAGTGTGACATCGCTGTGCCAGAGACCTTGAAACAGCATTTTTCAGAAATGCAACCCATCTTCAAAAACGCTTCCATCAGTCGTGATCAAATCGGTGAGCTGATGAAAACCTACGCTGAAAAACATAAGCTTCTCTCTCAAGCCCGTCGAACGTTAGTGGGCAGTTTCTTTGGCGAAAGTATTTTGTTAGCCACACCTCTTCTAAAATGGTACCTCGAGCATGGGCTGGTGGTCAGTAACATTACGCTTATCCTCGAGTACCAACCCAAAACCTGTTTCAAGAAGTTTGGTGAAGCCGTGTCTGACGCTCGTCGTCAAGGCGATCAAGACCCGAGCAAGGCCATTTTAGCAGAAACCTTTAAACTGCTCGGCAACAGCGCGTACGGTAAAACCCTGACAAACGTTGCGCGCCACCGTGACATTCATTATGTCGTCCCCGAAAAAGCACCCAAACTCGTCAACGAAGCGCGTTTTCAAAAACTGACTGAACTGACAGACAAGGTCGTGGAAGTGGAATTGAGCAAAAAGAAAATCAATTGGGCCCTTCCTTTGCAAATTGGTTTGTTTGTGTATCAGTACGCTAAACTACGTATGTTGCAGTTTCATTTTGACTTTTTAGATAAGTTTGTGTCTCGGTCGAACTATCAGTTGCTTGAAATGGACACCGACTCCTTGTACTTGGCTCTCAGTCGCCAGACTTTAGACGAGGTGGTGCGTCCAGAGCTCAGACAAGAGTTTTACCGTGTGTACCCTCAGTGGTTCCCGGCTCAGGCCTGTCCCCGTCATCAAAAAGACTTTGAAACCACCCGCATGACCGGCGGAGCTTGGGATCCGACACAATGCCCAGCCTGTCAAGCTCAAATCGCGTATGACAAACGAACGCCGGGTCTGTTCAAAACAGAGTATCAGGGACATGCTTTTATCGGCTTGTGCTCTAAAACCTACTTTTGTCAGGGTGACCAAACCAAGTTAAGTTGCAAGGGGCTCAACAAACATCAAAATAATCTGACGTTTGATAGCTACCAGCAAGTCCTCACGACTCAGGAAAGTGGAGGCGGAACCAACATGGGTTTCAAAACCGATGGAAAATCGATCTTCACTTACACACAAAAACGCAAATCTCTTTCGTTCTTCTACATCAAACGGGTGGTTGCCTCTGATGGCATTTCAACGTTCCCCACTTCCGTTTAGCTTATTGTGATAAAAAAAAAGCCGTTTTTCTTCTTTTGTGTACTGAAAAAAAATTTTTTTTGGCCAGTTGAAATAGCCCACCTCCTCGCGGTACTGGCTGGATGGTTCTTCGTTTCATGCCAAAAAGTCATGATCCTAAGAGTCAACTAACGGGCATTTTCTTCTTTAAAACACAGTGCTTCATAAAATGTGTTTCTATGTTTGCAGAAGGACCGGGTTGCTCTATCCACGTGTGTAATGTGTGTGTGGTTGACCAGTGTTGATACCTGGCAATCTGCAGGCTTGCAAACGTGAAAAAAAAAAAGTGCTTCCTCGTTCCTGTTAATACATGCTGGAATAAGGTAGAAAGACACCAACTGTTGTCGGTTTGGCTTATCTCTGACAATGTTGTAGCCATGGTCTAAATGGAGAAGCGCTGACCGCCGTCACTTCCGGAACTCCCTGTTTCCTCATTTATCTTGTATTACTTCACTGGTACACCCTAACAGTTCAGGTTATAAGGGCAAGTCCTGATGTGACAGGGTTGTGTCCTAAAGTTTACGTCATAAGGTTGACAATGCTGTCGCTATGACCTAAATGGAAATCGTTTATCGTCATTTCATGAGCTCCGTGTTTCCCCATTCATCTTGTATTATTTCACTGGTCCAGTCTAACAGTTCAGGTTATGCGGCTCCCGGCTCCCTACCTAGATGGGAGGCGCTGACAGCTGCTACTTTGTGATCTCCCTGTATTACCTCACTGGAGGCTATGGCCGTGATCTCAGGTTAAGGTCAAATGGCTCCCGGTCTCCCTACCTAAATAGGGAGGCGCTGACAGCTGTTACTTTATGATCTCCCTGTATTACCTGACTGGAGGCTATGGCCGTGATCTCGGGTTAAGGTCAAATGGCTCCCGGTCTCCCTACCTTAATAGGGAGGCGCTGACAGCTGCTACTTTATGATCTCCCTGTATTACCTGACTGGAGGCTATGGCCGTGATCTCAGGTTAAGGTCAAATGGCTCCCGGTCTCCCTACCTAAATGGGGAGGCGCTGACAGCTGTCACTTCATGATCAGGTTATAAGGTGAAGCCCTGATTTTATAGGGTCGTTTCCTAAAGTTTACGTCATAAGGTTAAGGGCATGACCTGAAGTTATAAGGCTGTGACCTGAGGACGTGACCTCAGGTTAGGGCTATGACCTGAGGCTAAGGACGTGACCTCAGGTTAAGGACGTGACCTCAGGGCCTTGACCTGAGGCTAAGGACGTGACCTCAGGTTAAGGTCAAACGGCTCCCGGCTCCCTGGGGGTTGAGGGGTCGCAACTTATACTACTGGCCCAGGACTCGTCGATAGATAGGAACGAAGCTGGATATTATACTATTATAGGATGGGTGTCGGGGGTAGGGCCGTAGGTGTAGTTTGAGGGAGGTGACAGAGAAGAAAGTTGTAGCCCAAGGCCGAAAACTACACCTACGGCCCTAACCCGAAACCCATCGACAATAGTTTTGTTTTCATTTCCATCTCTGAAAACTGAAGTTTAAAACCAATATTTCGGAAACAGTCAATAGCTTATCCCTGCAAAATATCAACGACCTTTGCCCTGGAGGTACATCAAGGGCTACCCCGCGGCTCCCCGCTAATCGCTGTAGGAGAACGAAAATGAAATGAAAACAAAATTTAAGTCTTCCACGGGAGATACGGATCGCATTCACGTTTGTATCGACCGCTCCTGATCGTTTGGGTCTGTGCACGGATCCGACCGTGACCGATAACCGATTGCTCTCTCTCTCTCTCTCTCTCTCTCTCTCACACACACCTCCACACACACACACACACACACACATACAGAGAGAGAGAGAGAGAGGATGGATGGTTTTTTTTTTTTTTTTTTGGGGGGGGGGGGGGGGTTAACGTCCTTTTCCACCACATAAGGTGATATCAAAGACGGGGCAACGATGAAAACGCCAGCACAAATATTTGGCCCCAGCCGGGATCGAACTCACGACCCGAGCATTAGAAGTCCAACGCTTTACCATTCGACCACCCCGGCTCCCCGAGAGAGAGAGAGAGAGAGAGAGAGAGAGAGAGAGAGAGAGAGGACGATACTATTGACTAAACAGTAATTATGCTTTGTCTTGAGCTATGTAACCATTGTGGTTTTCCTCCAATCTGAAAAGTAAAAACAACAACTGACGACCGACAGCAAAAATCAAAACAAAGAAAAAAGAAAAAAACTTACCATATTGAGAAGCCTCAAGGATTCCACTCAGCCTTTCAGAGACGGTCACAGCCCACAAAACTCTTTGTCCGTCCCCAGGAGATGAAAGGCGGAATGACGCCGTTTTCTGAAAGACGTCATGTATATTTCCAGGCCACGCTGTTCTCGTTCTCCAATCATGGGCAGGGCATGGAGTAAGAGAATGACGTTGAAAGAACTTTGTGGCAACCATCTTTGGAACCTCTCTCTCTCTCTGAGTCTCTCTCTCTCTCTCTCACTCATTATCGTGGCTAGGGCCCGCATGTAAAAGTCGAGGTTATGGGGTTTTAACTAAACTAGCTGTAGGGTTAAATTTTCTCATGTACGAGTCGAGGTTAGCTCTATCTTCGAGCCAAAGTCGGGGATCAAACTATTGGGCCATTTTCGGGCTGATAAGTCTACTAACCCTGGGTTACCGAGAAGCAAGGATGGCGGCAATTGCACTGAGTCGGTAGTAAAGGCAGTTATTATGCTCACCGCATCTTCCGTGACCCATTTGACATCTTCGGTGACGATGAGTAAATATTCAAAAATTTCACTGGCAGGAGATTCTTCCGATCACTGACAGTATCAAAGACGCCATTGAACGAGACATCCCAGGCAACGTCGGCATTACGTCAATCAAATATGACGTCGGCAATATGACGCCATTCTTTCTTCGAAAAGACCGCACATGGCAAGGAAGTTATCCATCTCTGCTGAAATTCTCACGACGTTGGTCCAGTAAAATTGGCTCAGCAGCTTAAACAAATTGCTTCAAAGCTAAAACCTGCTGATTCTTATTCTAGATGGTATTCTTATACTTACAAAAAAACTTTACCAAAATCGGCTGGGGCAAAGTTTTATAAAAGTGACCGTTTATCTTGCCATTTTCCCTATATGAGCCCTATAAATGGGCTTTTGAGGGTGTGCACAAAGTATGCTCGTTTGCGGGTACAGAAATGCGCAGAATTCCGGTCTAAACACTGTTATTGTTAGACAAGACATGCATTGTTGACATACAGAAATTTCATACCACTCAGAATGATGCTTCCTGGATAATTGCGGCCATCAGTTTGGCCGTTGAGATAAAGGGCCCTTTAAACCGACTGCATTTGATGCTTGTGCACTTGGCAGGTCACTGCAGGTGACATGTATCGCGGAAAACATTTACGAACATTGAACAATTTAGCCAGGAAACGCTTCTTTGGTGTTGTGAAGTTCCCTTATCACCGAATGTGCAGGTAAGTATGGAATATGATATCCAAGTGAGCACTTTTTTCGGTAGCGATATTTTGGGGGTGTACTTATTAAAGTAGTTGCTGCGTTGTGAGTAGTGAACGGTTTTTCTCAAAGAGCCGTGCACACTCAAGAATGGTATCCCAGTTGTGTCATATCAAAAGTTCATTGAAATCTCTATTGTACTTTTGTCACAAACAGCCATCGAAAGTGCAACTTGTTTAATAATGGCTGAGTACGCGTAATGATGGGAGTAGGGACACTTGATCGGTTGCTGTGATAAGGTGTATCCGCGAAAACAAGTATAATGTGATGCAAATATTCGGGCACATGCTCGGTGTTTCAGAATCATCTTCCGGAACTTGTATGAGAGATTCATTGTTTATAGATGGCCGTTAATTGAAGCTATCAGTTCCCTATATGGGCTGAAAGCGGTGCTTACCAAAGAGCCTGCCATAATTGCTACAGTTGATTCAATTTCTTTTTATACATTTGTCTTGGTGGAAAAGACAATGACTAGTCGTATGAAGAAATATCCGTGAATCTAAACAAGGACGTCTTCTTTACAGCGCTCATTATTTTTACCCATTTTTTCCATTTCCTTCATTACATGCTGCGTGGGGGGTAGGTTTATATTTTGCTGCTAGCAGCCACCAGTTTTAACTTGTCATTGTTTTACATACTGAGAAAAGTAGAGTGATCCCAGAAGAAGGAAAACGTGCATCCCACATCAAATTTCATGAACTCTTCACTGCTTGAAATAGGTGACTTAAAATACCTTTTTCTAATTAAACAGAGCATTAACCACTACGGGGGTAGGTTACCAAGTAAGCCTGATATGACGGCCACAGTGTACACAGCGTATTTTGTTATTTACCAACTTTTAGAGGAGAGGCTTGGCACTTACGTGTTACTAGCCCATCCGCTATGTCCCTTTGGTTGTGAGTGGTAATGAGGGGAATCCATATTGTGGTTGGGTACAAATATTGACTACACACAGCAAAGATTACAAATGACGCCGCTACAGCAGGTGTTGTGCACAAACCCCAAGTTTGACTGCTGGATATGTTAGGCCAAACGCCCTGCGGTGGTCCAACGAAATGACAACAGATTTGCCTGTAGCGGCTCTCGGTTATCAAATCTTCCTTTTTTCATATAGACGCCAATTCTCTTACTGATGGGGACCGGGCTGACATATTACGCTGCTGCAGCTGCTACGCTTGACAGATCATGTGCAGACGCACATCATGCTTTAAAGAAATGGTCCAGCATCCCTAAAATACTATTTTAAGTGTACCTTTTTGCCTCAAATTTAAACGCACTCAGAAAATGTCGGACATTTTCATTAATTCCTGTTTTGAGGTACAGGTACAGAAATTAGACAAACTTAATATGAAACTTCAAGTAAAATAATATTACGCGAATGCACACATTAAAAAAATAGACATAAAAGAAAATCTGTGAAATCTCTTTTATTTTCAACGTGTTTTTCCTTGGGAACAAACGCCGTTATTTTGCCTTTTTTGGGACATTCTCAAATTTACGGATGAAAAATACTGGCATATATTACTGGCAAAGTTTGATGGAAATTATGTAGAACACAACCTCAAGTGTACAGTGGTAAGTGGCTGAATTCATTTCAAGTAGTATGACGTATGTTAATCACACGGCAAACATGTCTACAAGGTCAAGGTCATCGGTTTGTCTGTTTACTCCCAAACATTTTTTTTTTCATCGCTCTGTTAGAATAAGCAAAAGAACAAGCAGTCACAAGCACCAGGCAAAACAAAATTAGCACAAACGATGTTCGTATGAGAAGATTTCTTGTGTACACCTTTGGTGACCTTGACCTTGGGAGTAAAGGTCATAGAGACTGGGTGAAAATTTTGTAAATACAACTTTAACAAAAGCATAATATTTGACCAATATGCATTGATAAGAATGCCTTTCTGGTGACCTCTAGTAAAGGTCAAGGTCACGCTGAAGATTTTGCTGTCATATTTTTATTCTGAGGATGCTGTGAACTCATCAAATCACGGGGACAAAAGTGAGCAGCACCAAAATGCTTATTCTGAGCGATGAAGTAAAATGTTTTGGAGTAAATAGACAAACCAGTGACCTTGACCTTGAAAACATGTTTGCCGTGTGATTAACATACCTCATAACAATTGAAATGAATTCAGTCACATACTACTATAGGCTTGAGGTTGTGCTCTACATAATTTCCATGCACTTTGCTAGTACTGAACTGCATTCCTAAATGTGAAAATGTCCACAAAAAAAAGGCCAACTTAACGGCGTTTGTTCCGAAGGAAAAACAAACAAAAATAAAATTTAAAAAAAATTAAAAATAAAAGGGATTTCCCAGATTTTCTTTGGCGTCTACTGTTTTGTATTGGCATTTGCGAAATGTTATTTTACTTGAAGCTTAAATCAATTTTGTCTGATTTCTTTACCTGTACCTGAAAAACAGGAATTAATGAAAAAGTCCGACATTTTCTTAGTGCGATACAATTTTAAGCGGATGGGTATCTTTAAAATAATATTTTTGTGATGCTAGACCATTTCCCTAAATCATGATGTACGTCTGCACATGATCTTTCAAGCGTAGCAGCTGCAGCAGCATAATATGTCAGCCCGGTCCCCATTAGTGAGTGAATGGGCGTCTATATGTAAAATGGACATTTTGTTATCCTCGGGCTGCTACAGGTAAATCCTTCCAGAACCTGGCAGATGTATTTGAAAAACAAAGCACCCATGAAGAAATCAGAGAAGCAGGAGAAAGAGCTATCGTGGAGTTGTATGGCGGCACAGCTGATGACAGTCTTGGTCACCTCAGATATGTCAACTACATGCATTTCTGCAAAATACGCCCATCCAAGTTCCCTCCCTCCATCTTCATCATCAGCAAAATTCCACTGTTTCCGCGCATACCACCAGGTGCAAGTATGGAAACATCTTGATCAACATCTGCAACTGAACCCAGAAGACCGGGGCTGGGTGGTTAACAAAGGCATGCTGTTGCCTGTCCCAAGTGATATGCCTGCTGCACCGGAGGATCTGCTCCATGTAATCCGCTGCAACTGTAAAGGAAATTGTGCCACATCACAGTGTGCATGACGGAAACATGGACTGGTGTGTACAGCAGCATGCGGTCATTGTCGGGGAGAGAGCTGTGTAAATTCTGCGCCCTGGAAGCAAGACGGTGAAGAAGATGATGATGACGATGACAAAGAGCTCTGCTGAGGCTAGAACAGATGTGCAAGAATCCACGACTACTATTCTGTTGCCTCTATAAAGTTTTGCAAAGCACTGTTTGACTGGTACATCAATTGAAAGAGGCATGGAATGTACCAGCATGTATGAAAGCAGTCTGGTGTAACTGAGTGTACTTTGAATAGGAATCACCGGACGGTAGTGAGGTTGGGGGGTGGGAAGGGTAATGAGTCAGAACAATCTTGAAAAGTATGTTTTGAATCCATGAAAAGATTGTTTTGTATGCTTAATACATGGCAGAATCAGACTGCATTCAGTATTTTGATGTTGTACATTTCATGTTGAAGAAAAGTTAAGTGAATGTGCGGCAAAAGTTCAAATCATCTGTGATAGTTTACGAATTTTCTTGCTGCATTATCATTTTGTTACATTTCTACTTCTTTTTTTCTTGTCAAAAGTTAATAGCAAACTAGTATGATGCTCATTTTTATTTTTAGACCATAACTGTGGTAAATATTTGCCACAGGTGGTCAAAACAGTCAGTTCATACTTTCGTCCAATTTCAACTCCGCTGCCATTTTTAAGACCCAAAAAAACAAATTTTGCCCCAGCCGAATTTGGTAAAGTTTTGGTATGTGTAAGAAAAATACTTAAACAACTCAAAACATTTGAGTTTGAATTTGAAGCAATTTGTTTAAGGTTTAACAATGCCTCGCCCGGAAATTGACTGGATCACGTCGCAGGGGTGGAGGACGAAGCAGTGAAAGCCTGCTGCCGTTAAGCGCTTCTTTATGTGCAAACCTCCACCCTACTATTCACTCTGGTGCGTGCGACAGTATTTCTGTTTACCACGACACCGGCCACAGCCTACTCTTTTTCGAATGATGAACGTGGGATTTTTAGCGTGCACACTTGATGTATGTGCGTGCGTGTGTACACGAAGGCGAGACAGGCACCGTAAACGAGTCTGCACATGGATTTGACTCGATATGGGAAGGAAAAATCCCACCATATTCCTGCCCACCGGGGACTCGAACCAGGCAGCTCAGAGTCCGAAGTCGGATGCCTTAACCACTAGACCAAATCCCCTGTCGAGTGAAATCCGTTCTATAAAATTGAGACACGTCAAGTAACACGGACTATCCTCGACCTCTATATGTTCGATGTACAAAGAAGTAAAACGTATTTATTATTTAAAGCGGAGAAATTTTTTTAATTATAATATTTATATTTACACTTCCTTTCTCTTTTCTTATCTTTTGTCTTTCTTTTCATTTAATAATAATAATAGGTCTTATAAAGCGCTAACAGTCTGCTCAAACAACACTTAGTGCGCTACACACACACATTCTCACGCATACATGAAAAATGAAACACTAAGTATGTGTGCGGGGGGGGGGGGGGGGATCAGGAGGGGTAGTGATGCTACAGATGATATGCTATCTTGAATAGGTGAGTCTTTAGTTTTGACTTAAACTGTGGGAGGGTCTGGGCGTTCCTAAGGGAGGGAGGCAGAGAATTCCATTCCTGGGGGGCACAGAAACTAAAAGAGTGCTCACCGAAAGTTTTGAGATTGAACTTGGGAACGTTTAGGAGCTTTTCTGATGAGGAGCGGCAAAGAAGGACCGTGATTGGCAGCGAAATAGTCTGTCGCTGCCCGTAAGCATTCGGTGACACACTTTTATCTTTTACAGCAAAACGCTGTTTCCCTTTACTTTTACTTCATTTTCACACGTCAAACGACATGGTGCTGTCCCTGCGTCACACTAATATTGCAAATGCAAAGGCTACAGCGCGTGCAAAACAACGCCGCTCGCCTTATTCTTAGAAAACGCAGAAGAGACCATGTCACTCCCCTTCTGAAACAGCTGCACTGGCTTCCAATCCCTTTCCGCATCCAGTTCAAAATTGCAACACTGGCGTACCGCCATTTCGATGGCTCTCTCCCTCTGTACCTGTCTGCAATGCTTACAACCTACCAGCCCTCCCGTACTCTCCGTTCATCATCAGAAAAACTGTTAAAGGTTCCAAGAACAACCCTGAAGTCAGCTGGCGGTCGTTCATTTTCTTACGCCGCCCCCTCTGTCTGGAACGCTTTACCTGTCACCATTAGGGACCTTCCCACGCTGACTCAATTTAAGGCCCATTTGAAGACCTACCTCTTTAGGCAAGCTTTCGAGCTGTAGACCGACCACTGTTTCATCCGCACTCAGTGTGTGTGTGTGTGTGTGTGTGTGTGTGTGTGTGTGTGTGTGTGTGTGTGTGTGTGTGTGTGTGTGAGAGCGCAAAGAGTGTTTCGTAGAAAACAGATAGGCGCTATATAAACTGTATTCATTATTATTATTATTATTATCTCGTCAATTTACAAGACAGGGCCCGCATGTAAAACTCGAGGTTAATTTAACCCTCGGCTATATACGGACCTAACCCAGACTAGGACAAAAGAAACCTCAAAACAAAATAAAATAAAAAGGAAGCTAACCAATCGCTTTTTTTTTTTCTCACTTGTGGAACGAAGTCTGTCTATATAATAAGCCTCTGTGTGTGTGTGTGTGTGTGTGTGTGTGTGTGTGTGTGTGTGTGAGAGAGAGAGAGAGAGAGTGTGTGTGTGTGTGTGTGTGTGTGTGTGTGTGTGTGTGTGTGTGTGTGTGTGTGTGTGTGTGTGCGCGCGCGTGCGCGCGTGTGTGTGTGTGTAGTGAGTACAGACAGGAATATACATGTATGTACATAAAAAAGCAATTGCACCTCCCACAGTTAATGCAAAACGCCGTGGAAGGCCATGATAAACATTCAATATAAGTTTAATTCATCAATAAAAATCAAGTTTCATACAATAAATTGCTAACAACAACAACAACAACAACAACAACAACAACAGATTTGCCTGAGACTGAGGCCCAAAAATACATGTTTATATTTAGAACGATTTAAATAAATTCAAGCAATAGAAAGTTTAAATAACCCATCGCAAATTGCGATGTATGTCTCAGTCTGTAAGTTCATGTAAATTGTATCCCCTTTTTGCTTGTTCTTCCTACTACTCATTTTCTGGACTCTCCAGTACCCACATGTTTCTTGACGCGCGCAGCAGTCATGTAGTGCGTTTTACGCAAGAACATTTAACTCTAAATCAAATAAATAGACAAACAAAATAGACGCCCCCCCCCCCCAAAAAAAAAAAAAAAAATATATATATATATATATAAATATATACAATAATAACTAATTATAAAAAAACTATTTAAAAGTAAAACAAAACAAAAATTAAAATGAAAAGCTACTCTGAAAGAACTAGAGAATTTACAATATCAGTGTTTCCTGCTGTATAAAACACGCACACACACTGAAATAGTAACCTTGTGATGTCGCCTCTGGCTTAACCCTTAACAAAGCTTTATATTTAGTCTGTGATCCGTGATCCCTGTCAGGCACTAGCGTGTTGGGTATTCCCCGTGGCTACTTGGGAACAGCGCCTCTGGGTCATCTTCTAGGGCAGCTTTCTCGCTGGACGGGACTCCAGCACCGTCAATCGTGACGGGCAGCAGCGACACGTCCAGCTGTTTGTAGTCGTCAATTGTCGCGTCCGGCCCGACCACATGAAGCTCCCTCAGAATATCTTCGTACTGGATGGCAACGAGTTCAATACTCTGAGGACATCAGAATGTCACGTCAACGTCATCTACATTCTGACGTAATACGAGGGCCTCTCATTATGTTTTGCAACCTGGACAAACTAAGGACGTCACTACTTTTCTGTTTACATCACATCGTAGACCAGTTTCATAATACTTATGAAAACAAAAATTACTTGATTCCGTACAACCGTTTATATTCCATGCGACAAAATGTGCAGTAAGGGTGACGGTGCCAGCAGTGTTGACCTTTCTGGAAGGGATTTTTTAGGCATGATGTATTGTGACTACTGCCGGGGAAAATCTTTTCAGGGCTGTTTTGAAAGTTTAAAACACTGTATAGGAGATCAATCTCCGTCCAAAGCCACTGGTTTTAGGTGGTTCCGACGGTTCATGTCTGGCCAGACAACAGTTGAAGACGATGACCGTTGTGGTCGAATGGCAACGACCGTTAACCCAGAAAACGTCTCTAGGGCAGAGTACCTGATTAAGAAGGACCCAAAAATAATGTAGGCTGTAACACAGGATATCATGAAGATTTCATCGGGAAATCTCATTTGCATCCTTCACGACTGCCTTGGCATAGGGAAACGTTGTACCCGTTGGGTGCCCTACAACCTGACCGAAGAGCAGAATCGGGGTAGGGTGAACTGGTGCACCCACATGCAAAGAAAATTTGACGTAGGCAGGTCCCTTCGGGTCTGGCACATCGTAACAGGAGACGAAACCTGGGTATACCAATACGACCCCGAAAGGAAGCAACAGTCGGCGGTGTGGGTCTTCCCAGGTGAGAACCCACATGTGAACTTCAAACGAAACAGAAATGCTTCCAAACAAATGATAGCCTGTTTCTTTGCAAAATCTGGCCACTTTGCCACCATACTGCTTGAGGACAGAAAGACGGTTACGGCTGACTGGTATGTTAATCACTGTTTGCCTGAAGTCTTCCAGGCATGGTGCAAACAGCGTCCCCGAGCGGGTGTCCGTGGTCTACTGCTTCATCATGAAAGTGCTAGCGCGCACATAGTAGCTGCAACTCTGGACTGTCTAGGCGAAAGTAATGTTCAGCTGGTTACCCACCCACCATATTCCCCTGGCTTTATCCCCCTGTGACTGTTTTTTGCTTCCTTCCGTCAAGAGGCAGTTGAAAGGAAAGCAGTTTCGGAGCGCAGAAGATGCCCGAGCATTGTTCGAGGGTGTCATTTTGGACCTACCCCAGTCAACGTGGTCGGGTGTCATGGACAGCTGGTTTGAGGGAATGGCAAATTGTGTACAGGCTGATGGGAGGTTCTTCCAAAACCTTGGTTGTAAGTGTTCTTGAAAAGCCAGGTTGCAAAACATAATGAGTGGCCCTCGTATAAACGTAACACCAACTTAAATGTCTGCAATCTCAACAAAAAGCCGATTGTGACTCCCGCAACTGTCACAATTGCAGTTGACAGCGCTTCGGAGACCCTTACAAAACCAAAGCTTGAGTTTGTGGTGACTTAACTGTGCTTTTGGTCAGTGAGCGAGACACATTGCTACAGTGTCTAGCGGGGTGTTGTGGGCTGCACGAGAAGACTGGCCACTGCGATCTTTCTCGCTCATTGTCAAAACGCAAACTGAGCTGTGAAATCACGCTCCGTCTGGCTTTTATAGGGGTTTCAGGGAAATTGAATACTCTGTAACTGTGACAGAGTTGGCTGTGCAAACCCTTCAAGACGTCCCCGGGAGCACGATTTTAATACAACGTTGTTTGTTTTTGAATAACTATCTTGTTTACCAACAAATCAACATAATTTTTGCTGGGCAAATAGCCGCACACCTTATGGACAAACTCATGAAATTTCGTGGATGTGCATTTGACAGAGTTGTGTAACTTTGAATGAAGGTGTGGGTATTTTTTTACCCACGGCGTACGGCGTATGCGCCATCGCACAGTCCCATAAAATCCCATATGATGTCATATTTGTGTAGGTCTAATGCATAGACCGGCCTACCTACTATCTGGCCACCGCACCTCTCAATCATCATAGTGGTATGCAATAACAGTTCCAAAATGGTTTCTAAATAGGTTCTGTGTATTTTTGTCCGTTGACATTTTGGTGCAGTGTCATTGAGGGCTAGGAAAATCTGCTATTTGGTCAATCAGCGCAGAGACTGTGGATCTTACGCGTTGTCTCTGATTAGTGGGAGAGGTTTTCTGCTGGCTGGGACACACACACACACACACACACACACACACACACACACTCGTGTGCTGTATTGTCTCAGCGTCATCGGCGCGAACCTCGCGTTATTTGTTTCTATTCTTTCTGCACTCAGTTATGTCGCTTGCTAGAGCGAGGACGACCTTGTCGTCGAGGCTTACAGCAAAGCCGCTACCAGACGCTCGTATCTGAAACTTTTTTTTTTTAATGACCGACAAACATCTGTGCTGTGTTCTTGCATGTGGATATGTATAGTGACAGTCATAAAATGATTTCCAATCAGTTACATACCGTCTGCACGTAATATTCGGTTGAGCTATATAGGAACCACGGGGGGCCTGGGGGCCCAGGCCCCCGTTCGATTTTTGGAAGGGGGGCCCGAATATCTTTGCTTTTGATAAAGCCACCAGTGGTGGGACTCCCCCCCCCCCCCCACCCCCCCCCCCCCCCCCCCCCCTGCTCTGCTGTCGCAGTGACACAATCCTTGGCAGTCAACACACACACACACACACACACACACCGCTTCTTCACCCCGGCCGTATGGCTCACCCGACTTAGTGGGCCCCTCTTCCTCTCAGCATCTTCCTACGCGCCTCTCTGAAACGATTTTGCGGCTTCGCAGCAAGGAAACAACAGACGAAAGTCAAGCGCTCATGGGTGTAAACTCACCGGATTGGCTGGTTTACCGGAATGTCAATGGCGCTGCAATGTTTTGAAAGCGACTTCACCACACTTGACCGGTTGAGTTCAGTTACACACGCGCCGTAGTCTTGACTGGATACTCTTCGTAAAACAATACGAGCACTCAAAGACGTGTCGGTTACGCTACACAGGATTCGCAGGAAATTTCGATTTATTTTCAAACGAATCATTTTTGCAGATCTGAAACTTGCTTGAAACTGAATTCAAATAAAAACAGAAAGGAGGCTTGAGTTGGTAGGACACACCAAAGAACAAAAACTCTTTAGATGTGTGGTCTCAGAAAGATGACAGAGCAAAATTAATGCATTAAGAAATTTACCATCAAGGTGCTGATGCCGCGGTTTGAAATCAACCTTAACCCAGGCCGCGGCGCGTCTTTTAATACAACCGGTTCCGCGGCGTACAATTCTTTGAGTAAACGGATGTCGCTTTGTTTACAAAGATATCGACGACCTTGCCCTCGGCCGTGGTACACCCAGGGCTACCTCATCTCTACCAATCGCCGGAGGAGAACTAAAATGAAATGGAAACAACGGCTGATGTTACCGGCTTTGCCAGGGGCTGATGACGTGATATGTGTAGTAAGTGCTTTCTGGTCTCCCTGTTTGGCGGTAGGGGTGAAAAAAAGGACGCAAAACTGCGATCTTCCGAGATTTTTTCCAACCAGATTCTTTTCGGGCCCTCCTCTGAGTATAGTCAGGGGTGATGATGTTATCTGTTAGGACAATAAACAGATTTTTGTGAGATTCTTTTCCCCGCCCTAAGGTTTCCGGGGTCCCCGTGAGTACAGCCACCAGATCGTAATATGAGAACTACCAAATTTGTTTTCTGATCTACAGCGCTTGACGTGAGCACTGACCTGAATTGTTGAGGCGTTCAATTTCCGGATATTTTGCACCTCCTGATTCAACAGATTGTTTGTTCTCTGCAGCTCCCCACATTCCTTGGAGAGCTTCATCACATTTGCTTTTAGAAAGTCCACCCTGGCCTTCGCCACCTTCGCCTCTCTTTCCAGCAGGTCGGTCTCCTTGTGAAGCAGAGGGAGAAAAACAAACAAACAAACAAACAAACAAAAATAAACAAACACGCTGACGACAACTAGACACAGTGGATAGTGGAGACTGGAAACGGCCTATATCATCCGTCTTGATGAGCTTGATGTATATGTTAATTTCTAGTTTCATGTACCCCTAACAGGGTTTTGAAATAAACTTTGACTTGACTCTTGGGATCATCGTCGCGGGCGCAGTGACAAACATCAGAAAAACAAACAAACAAAAAACTCAAACCTACTTTTTGTTTGGAAACTGCATTGTACAAGACGTTGCAAACTATGCATAAGAAGTAAGCTGAAGGCAGAAACATCTCAAAGGAAAAAGAAAGTTTATCCAGCAAAATTTGGAGAGGTCTTGTGGAAAAAAAGGAGATTTGAATTAAAACAAGCAAACAAACAAACAAACAAATAAAAAACCAACGACAACAACAACAAAAAAGCCCCGACATATCTGTAAATTCAAACTTCACATTTGATCAAAGCTGTAAAAGTAAACACTGTAAACACCCACTAGGAAAAAAAAAAACTGAAGCTTTCGGAACGGAGCCTAAAAAAAAAAAAAAATCAAGGAAAAGTATCCGTAGCGAGGCCGCGGGAATGAGTTCCTGTGGTTTCCAGTCTTCCTTATCCACTCTATCTGCAAAATCAAACTCTGAAAGCGATGTGAAAAAATCGTCTGAACTCCATTTTACCATGGAAAGGACGTTGTGCCCTCTAAGACCCACCCACCCTCTCTTTTATCCACTGTTTAGTCTGGCAGGTTTTAGATATTTTTTGGACCGGTATAGAGACATGAATCCTACCATTAATGCGGCAGCGTGGGGCATCGATTTCTTTCAGCTGTCTGGAACCCCTACTTGCAAAAGGACATCCTCGAGGAAGCACAGCGCCGAGCAGTAAGTTATGCCACAAATAACTACACCGACAGAACCCCGAGCACTGTAACATCACTCATGCAGCGACTGAGCTGGGGGAGCCTTGAACAACGCAGATCCAACGTCAGAGTGCTGGCACTGTACAAGATCAACACCAGCCTTGTAGACATCAACGCCTCCCACTTTTATCAACAAGCTGACCAGCGCACGCGAGAAGTTCTTATTTTCTTATGACGCTCCCTCCGTCTGGAACGCTTTACCTGTCACCATTAGGGATCTTCGCACGCTGACTCAATTCAAAGCCCATTTAAAGACCTACCTCTTTAGGCAAGCTTTCGATCTGTAGTCCGACCACCACTTTTTTATCAGCACTCGGAGTGTGTGTGTGTGTGTGTGTGAGAGAGAGAGAGAGAGAGTGTTTCAGCACTGTAGAAAACAGATAGGCGCTATATAAACTGTATTCATTATCATTATTATTAAGTCCAAAGACTGTATGTGCAGCAGACCACCCATCCAGCCCTGCACAACCCCTTCTTCCCTCGAACACTGAGGGCCTGGAATAAACTTCATACAAGTACCACATCGGTTGTCTCTCCAACAAACTGACTCAGAGCCATTTTTTTAGACCGGCATTTATAACATAAACTAGAACGGCTGCCGTTTTTGACTCAGGGCCGTCTATTCAGCATGGATATTGCACCAAACTACAACATTACACCTAACCCTATGGGGCGAACTGTATATACCGACTGAACAGAATATGTGCATTGTCTTGAGCTACGTAAACATTGCGTTTTTTCTTCCAGTCTGGAAAGTAGCTTACCATGATGTAGTTGAGGTGCCGCAATACGTCCACTCAGTGAATGAAAAGTCGATGTCGGTCAGCGACAAAACACTTGATCTGTCTTTACGAGGCGAAAGTCGGAATGACGTTGTTTCTTAACGACGTCATTTTATGATTCATGTACCAGTGCTGTTCTTTTTTTCCCACCCAATCCTGATAATGGATGAATGAGGGAATGACGTCGAAAGACCATTTTTGTGACGACATTCTAGACTGGACGTGAGGACCCCCCCCCCCCCCTCTCTCTCTCTCTCTGGCACTTTATTGTGGAATTTCCTTCTATAAGCTTAATTCGTGTTAGGCCTGCTCTTAACTGGGCACAGCGCGCGAAACACACATGCGCCACATCACAGTCGTTGTGCTCGGTGTGTCTACTAATTACAAAATTGAAGAAGGGCCGTTGTGGTGTATTTTACGTAATCGGGGGCACCGAATTGGGAAAATAATTTGTACCACGTCCGTACCTGCATTTCTTTGATTTGAAAGCTGACATCGGCAATCCAAATGCTTCACGCGGCTTCTCTAGCTGAGGTGCTTTACTTCGCTTTGTCCATAGACTTTGAGAGGTCTGTTTCGAGTCTTAGTAGAGACCTGGAACTAGGCTTACGCTTACGTGCCACATACACGACCGATCGTGGATAAAACGCAGCAAAAGATCAACAATTTCACATGAAGCGACTGGCAAACTGGTAAAGCTCCCTCCCCATTCCCGTACGACGTCGAACCGCGTCATGTCGTGACGTCATTTATTCTTTAGTGGCTTTTTGCGTCATGTCGTGACGTAAATCCTTTAGCCAGAACACACTGCTGGAACATTGCTAGGGGTAGTACGTACGATCACACGATCACGATACGATACCATCCGACGCCCATAGCGTCCGCAATGGCAAGCCATCCGGCCTCTGTAGTGCTTATCCGTGACACCCTAAAGACATTTGTGTCCTTCGAAAAGGTCTGTAGACACTGAAGTCTGTTCAGGCGACAATGCAAGTGAGGACGCACCGTCCGCCATGTTTGCGCGCCGAGTGACGTGGTACAGCCAATCAGAATCTGTGGAAACCACAGTCACAGTTGTGGTTGAAATTCAGGTTGCTGTGGCGAAAACCCCCTAAATCACAATTGTGTCACACGTGTGGACAAAAATGTTGTGCTCCGCCTATCAAAGAGAACCAATTGTGTTTGTTTTTGGACTGGCCAAAATTTCCACGTTCAAAGGCAAGCTGTTGTAGAGATCGCGAAAAGTCACTGCATTTCGATGGAAATTTCTAGACCATCCCAGAACATGCGAGTGCAGTAACGTCAGCAGATTACGTAACCCTGGAAAGATTCCGTACTTGCCAGTATGTTGCAGAATGTTCTAGATCTGACCTGTTAGTATATAAGCAGCACTGCACAGCGTTCTGGGTTCTTCATCTTTCATGAGTTTGTTCTTACGCATCTTCTGTTAATAAAGTATTTGGAGTTGTATTCTGTTGTATCCCGTGTCTTCTCTGCGAGTGCACCGAGAGAGCGACATAGCAGGAGAAAAATACAACACAAGCTTTTGTGATAAAAACACTCGTCACTGCCGTTCTAAGCAAAGACGATGGCGCAAGTCTAACTCTGCGGGTACCTGAGACAAAGAATTGCTGACAGCTTTGGTGCGTTTGAGTTAAGAAAAGTAAAAAGGGCATTGTCTCCGTACATCTATGACCTTCTGCAATGACGGAAAGGTAGGCTTACGTAAATCAACACTGTGAAGCAGTGTCCGGCTGTATTTCGTTTCTGTTTGTTTTATTTCACACGAGAGACGCTTATAAACACGGCCATGGGTGGTTTGATCGATATTGGTAAATAAAAGACAAATTGTTTTGAGTGATTGAAATTACCTGTTTGTCAATTGCAGTTTGTTGCTTGTCTTCGGTTCGCATGGGTGGAGGGGGGGGGCGGGTCATATACGTTAACTCTTTGACGACGAAGCACAATTTCTAACACGCGATTTCCTATAGGAAATCTAGGAAATCGCGTGTTAGAAATTGTGCTTCGTCGTCAAAGAGTTAAGGGCTGTAACTATCGGTGCAACCCTGCGGGTTTATGGCAACAATGATCTAATGTGTTCAGCACACCCTAAGGTTGATTTTTAAACCGGTCTAACCAGCTTTACCTTGACAATTTGGGGGGTAGGAGGTTAAATCTGATATTGTGACACCAAGACACATTGCAACATCACAGAGTCAAGTTTGGTATAACCATCATACCCCACCTACGACATAGCAGACAAGTAGATGCTGACAGATATGATGCGTTTGATTTAAGAAAAGAGAACAGGGTATTCTATTCATGACCTTCCCCACTGGTGGAACATTAGGCTTAAGCCCCGGTTACACCGGAACCGAATACTCCCGAATAAATTCGGGCCGATTCTGTCCGAATATGGGTTGAATCGGATGGATTCTGTGGATTCGGGACCTGATTCGGGGAGCTCCCCGAATCGAGCCGAACAGGCCCCGAATCAGAGCAGAATCGCCAAGAATCGACGCGAATTATTTTTTGGAATCCCGAATACAGCCGAATGCCAACCTGAATAGTGACCAGAATCGAGCCACATTCGACCAGAATAGCGCCGAATGTGGCCCGAATGCCCCGATTACGGCCGAATAGAGCCGAATGGTGACCCGAATGTCGACCCGAATCGGGATGAATATGGTCGAATGCGCCGAATACGACACCGAATCACCCGAATATGCCCCAGAATCGTCCGAATCGGGCCCAAGAATCGTCCGAATCGGGCCCGAATCGGATCCGAATATGCTCGAATCTTTCTTTTTTTTCTTTTTTTTTTGAGGGGGGGGGGGGGGGGGTATATATTGTCGGGCTGCAACAGACGAAATGAGACAAATGCATCCCTGCACGCGTATTTATAGCCGAATCGGCTATATTCGTGAGCTGTATTCGGGTGACGATTCGGATGGATTCGGGGAGGCATTCGGGGCAGATTCGGCTCTATTCGTGCTATTCGGGTCTGATGATTCGGACCGTACTCTCCGAATGCGCCCGAATCTGCCAAGAATATCCCGAATGCATCCGATTTCCAGCCGATTACCTCCCGAGTGTGGCCCGAATGAAATTTGTCGGGGCCACATTCGGGAGTATTCAGGAGGGTATTCGGCTGGTTTTGAACATTTCAAAACGAGCCGCATCCCTCCACGAATGTTCCAGAATCCCTCCCAAATTTTAGCTCATTCGGGGAGGGAGAACAGAATACTCCAGAATGCACCCGAATAGGTGCATTGTGACAAACCGCATTTATGGGGTTTTCATTGATTATGTGTTGCCGTTTTCAAAAATGTATTTTCATGTGTAGTGGTAACTAGTGTTTTAGACAGGTAGTACTGTACTGGAGTTTATCCCAGTCTACCTAACGTTTTCACGTGCGGGAAAATGCCTATGCACGGCTATAGCGGTTGCTTGAGTTTTACTCTGTACTAGAGACTGTTGTAACACAAGTAGACCTGAGTTGTTGTCAGTTTACGAGGTGAGCAATTGCGACAAAGATTGTGCGCAGTCCTACTATTGACCGGTGGAGGGAACAGGTCTTTTTTTTCTCCACCCGGCTTCTTTGTGTTCCGTATGCCATAGCGCTACAGGAACGACGCCGGAGACCCGGTGAGCTGACCGCATAGTATTATGTCCGCCCGATCAGCGTACACGACACCATGTTTGTCTACTATTGTCTGCCCCGTCGTTGTGGAGCTTGAAGCCAGCGACGTGTGTTTGTCTCCCTTGAGATCACGTGCAGCCATCCAGTCGAGCGCCGTGTCAAGGTGGAGCTATCCCTGAGTCTGATGGGGTACACCATCCTCAGCGTATTCTTTGTGACGGTGTCTGCGGTCCAGCACTGTTCAAGTCACTTCCAGAAGAAGTGCTTCCATTCACTCATTCCAGGAGAAGGTGAAAAGATTTGAATCGCCCGGAATTCCCAGAGGAATCGTCTGGCTCAAGTGTATATATTTTCTATCCAAGATCAACAAGTCTTCCCCCAGTCTGCAGCATCGTTTCGACCAAGCTTGTTGAGTCATCTTGTTTATTTCACTTTATTCATTTCACATCTAATTGTGTATAGTCAGTGGTTTTGTCCGCGTTGTAGTACATTTTATATCCAGGCACATATCCTTTGAATAACCGATGTGCTGGTGAAATTGGAGGCTTCTGTTTTTCAGCTGTGAATGTAATTAAGCCTTAAAATTACTTATTAATTCGTGTGATTGTCTGATTGTTTTCGTGTATAAAAGGTCTCAGTCAAAAGAATAACTATTTGCTTGTGTGTATGAAAGGGAGTGGATGACGTTTGCATGCGTGCCTTTCTGAATGTCTGTGATGTGAAAGCGGAGTGAAAGTGTGAGACCGCCTTACGTTACATGCATTCGGGTGGATTCGCAGCTGATTCGGGTCCGGTGTAACCGGGGCTTTAGGTAAATCAACACTGTGGAGCAGTATCCGGCTGTATTTTGTTTTTGTTTTATTACAGACAAGAGGCGTCTGTAAACACAGTTACTGTATACATTGTCTTATTTACATTGTGAAATAATTATGACACTTTCTGGGTGACTGAAATCACTGCTTGTCAGTACATTATAGCCCGTGTGGTCAGGGTACCCTCACGTAAGGGACTGTAACTGTTGGTGCAACCCAGCCGATTTATGGGAACAATGAGCTAATGTGTTCAGCACACCCCAAAGTTCATTTTTAAACTGGTCTAATAGTGTCGCCGCGGGAGTGCACGGTAGCCGACCTCTCCTTGGCAACTATACGCCGAGGCGCCAGCTCTCAGACTCAGTTTATCTCACTCAGCAGCTGCAATATATCAGGGGAAGCTACTATACCAGTGTACTAAGTGGTCGTAGTTTTCGAGCCTTTTAGAAAAAGACGCTACGACCGGACATGATATGGGAAGCGTGGTTTTGGCATTCTCAGAGTTGCCGTCGGTCTTAAATAAGGCCCGATGCACACGAGCGTCAGCACCATGAAGCATGCAGCAAAGGCTGTCTCGCATCATACGCCTCGCGTGAGCGCGCGGTGTGCGCCGTTTGCGTGCACACTTGGCTTTGGCGTCATTCGCCTGCACGGCTTGTTGCGCTGACCCACACTGCAAGCGCTGACCCACACTGCTTTCTGATTGGCTGAAACCAAGTCTGCAGCGCGGCGCCGGCAGCAGAAATAGGACGTTCTATACGCGGCGCCATAGGATTCCGCCGCCTGGCACCATTGCTGCCGTTGCCTGACGCCAGGCACCGATGTCACGCACACGTGGCAGCGCCATGAAACTGCCGCCGGGAGTGAGATCCGCCGCGCGGCATCATGACGCTGACGCTCGTGTGCATCGGGCCGCCTAAGGGGCACGCGTGGCTCGCCACGAGGACTATCGAGAACCACGCCGGAAGGGAAACTTTAACGTTGGCATTTCCTCAGAAACAACAAACAGCAGAAGTATCAAACAAGGTATGACGATAGACAGCAATGGGGCCCATGCTGACATGCCATTTTCAATGACTTTGACTCATGGTTAAGCTCATTAAAGCTGTTCATTTTGAATTTTTACATAACCATTTCTTTCTGTGCAGAAACTATAAACACAGAGGCATCAAATTTGGTATTATGATAGACATTGGTAATGTGTGTGTGTGTGTGTGTGTGTGTGTGTGTGTGTGTGTGTGTGTGTAGTGAGTACAGACAGGAATATATACGTGTATGTACACAAAATAGCAATTGCACCTCCTACAGTTAATACAAAACGCCGAGGAAGGTTATGATAAACATTGAATATAATTTTAATTGATCAAAAATTAAATTCCATACAATAAATTATTGAAAAAAACAAAAACAAATACAAAAGGCGAACAGGTTTGCCTGAGATTGAGCAAAAATACCCCAAAACAAAAAAACAAACACAAAAAACCCCAAAACATGCATATCTTTGGAACGATATAAATTAAATCAAGCAATAGAAAGTTCAAATAACCCATCGCAAATTGCGGTGTATGCATGTCTCAGTCTGTAAGTTCATGTAAATTGTATCCCCTTTTTGCTTGTTCTTCCGACTTCTCATTTTCTGGACTCTCTAGTACCCACACGTTTCTTGACGCGCGCAGCAGTCAGTCGTGTAGTGTGTTTCGCGCTAAATATTACACAAATTAAATAAATGGACAAACAAAATAATCCCTTCCCTCGAAAAAAAAGAAATAAAATATATAAAATAACTAATAAAATATCACTATTTAGAAAATTAAAAGTACAAAAAAATCTAAGCTACTCTGGGGAAAAAACTGGAGAATTTCCAATATCTGTGCGTACTGTGGTATAAACCACACACACACACACTGAAGTAGTAACCTTGTGATGTCGCCTCTGGCTTCACCCTTAACAAAGCTTTATATGTGATCTGTGATCCGTGATCCCTGTCAGGCACTAGCGTGCGGGGTATTTCCCGTGGCTACTTGGGAACAGCGCCTCTGGGTCATCTTCTAGGGCAGCTTTCTCGCTGGACGGGACTCCAGCACCGTCAATCATGACGGGCAGCAGCGACACGTCCAGCTGTTTGTAGTCGTCAATTGTCGCGTCCGGCCCGACCACATGAAGCTCCCTCAGAATATCTTCGTACTGGATGGCAACGAGTTCAATAGTCTGAGGACATCAGAATGTCACGTCAACGTCATCTACACTCTGACGTAAATATGTACACGTAACCAGAGGCGCCGGAACCGGGGGGGGGGGGGGGGGGGGGGAGGGGACGCAGCTAACCCCAGTCACGTGGCTAAGAGGTCGAGGTCGTACCTTTAGCCACAGTTCCAAACTAGGTGTTTCTGGGCAAGTGAAAACTGTGATGGCAAGTGCATAGCAACTGGTACCGTTATATGCTCATACCCCATAATATTGGGGGCAAATTACTTTTCGCGGATGGCGAGTGGCCCTGAAAATGGCCAGAGGCTAAAATTCGTTTTCGCTGATTTGACCTTGGTTTCGAGTCTATCAGCGGAGGCCCCGCCCCTTTCCTGTCTGGCCGACCGAGACAAAATAAAAATGGTGGTAGTTTTGCAACGCTACCAAACTGCAGTTTGTTTTTTGGTGAAAATTGAGGAATATTTGCATCGGTGACGTTTACAAGAAATGTCTGCATTTTCTACAATGATATGGTATGTGACTGTAAGATTGCTGTCTTTGTTTAGTGTAATCATGAGTAGATAATAAACTTCTTTTCTGTGAAGCGGAGCCGGGGTACGTCGCGAACTGTTCCGTGTCGGCAAACTTCTGTTACGCCAGGCCAGGCCTAATTATCTCCGGTTAAAAAGTAGGAAACGTACTGATACACCACATCAGAAGTAGAACTAGCACACGAGAACAAAGTATTCTCCTCGCTTTTGATGGTGGCGCAATCGACGGCTGTACCGCCTGACTTCCAACGCTCTTTCCCGGCTTGTAATGTGTAACTAGATCTAGTCAGTGACGCAACTGAAACTTGACTTCAAGTACATGTACTTTGCAAACTGCTTTTCAGCGTAAACTGACGCAGAAACATGTAGAATCAGTCGGGAACCATTTCACAATAAGCGCAGAAAGAGAGGGGGTCCGAAAGGTGGTGATTTGGTATCTACTGATTGAAAACAGATTTAGAGTCGATTAGTCAAGATTCAGCACTACTACTACTTGATACTTGATACTGCTGGTCGGACTCAGGGATGGTTGTTGGTTGTTTTGGTAAGAAATCAACTATAGATCTGGACCACGGAAGCACGGAAGGGGTTTTCTCTTTTGTTTGTTGTTGTTTTTAAATTGTGGGAAGTTTTTTTTTTAATGATGTGCTTATGTACAAGAACTGGTACATGTTTGTATGAATTTTGTAAGACATTATGATTAATGAGTTACTAAGGCAATGTTATTGTTATGTTTACCAATCAGCTAAAAAATCATTTCTTTTACCAGCTTTAGGCTCTCAGTCAGTGAGTCACCCACAGTAAGTGGCACCCAAACTGACCATGACATCACAACTGGGGAGAACTGTTGACCAAGGATGAAGATAATGGGATAAGTGGATTCACTGACACTGATGTCTCATGGAAGGTATGGTGTGTGGTACTGGGTGCAGTGCTTTTTTCTGTTAGAGTAACTGTTAGCTTTGTGTACATTTACACACATTTATTTACTTTTGCTTGAGCACTTGTAAGTCATTCAGTTAGTGGTCTTTGTGTGGCAGAGTGATTAAAATCTGTATGAATGTGTGCGTGAATGAGTGAAGGCAGAGGTAGAGATATAGTGTGTTTAATATTACAGCAGTCAGTAGCAGTAACCTGACAAGGTAGGCATAATTATTGTTAGCATAATATGATTACTAGTAATATGTTTTTTTATGAAATTCAATGTTAACACTGACAGTCTAACACATGCTTTTGACATTCTATAAAGACTACTCACATTTACAACATCTTCCATTCTGGTTAAAAACATTGAATTTCATAAAAACATATTACTAGTAATCATATTATGCTAGCAATAATTATGCCTACCTTGTCAGGTTACTGCTACTGACTGCTGTAATATTAAACACACTATATCTCTACCTCTGCCTTCACTCATTCACGCACACATTCATACAGATTTTAATCACTCTGCCACATTTGAACTTGGTTGTTTCTCTGCAGAATGGGAACTTGCTGTCCATTAGTTATCTAGAACAACTGCCATGCATCAGACAGACAAGCTAAAAATGTGTAGGTGAATGTGTAGTGTAACTTTCATGAGACTCATCCACTAGAATTTTTTCCCTCTCCTGAATTGAAGTGGTATTGATCTGCATTTGATGTATGCAAAGATGTAAGCAGTGTTTATTGTGATGTCATTCTGTTACAGGATGAGGACCATGCCCCAACAAACAAGTAGAAGTAAGTGCTTCATTTCATATACCTAATTATTATCAGGAAAATGACTTATGTAGGCTGTTTTATATGTTAACTCACAAAGCCTCCTTTTGTCCATGAGTTTCAGTTACCTATGAAATAGTGTAAATTTCTGTGAATATATACTTACAAAAGTCTCCTAACACACATTTGGACATACAGCAAATGTAATCTCAACCACAACTGTAGTCTAATGAAAACAAAGCTCACCAATCTGCATCTTCTAGTTCTACAAGAAACAGCAACACACCTTTGTTCTGATTTTGTGAAGTTATTCTTGAGGAATTATAGTATTAGGATTGTGGAACCACTGAACAATTGTTCTGTTCATGTTTGGTTTTAATGGTAATTTAGAATCCCAAGTAATGTGTTGACCAAAACTTTCTGTCTTTTACCAACTTTAGGTTATCAGTCACCTCCTGAATGTGAAACAATAGCTGCAGACAATGACATCGACAGTGTAAGAAAGAGCTGCTGCTGAGCAAGATGATGGGAAAGTGTGGTGACAGTGACACTGATGTCTCAAGGAAGGTTTGGTCTCATTTGAGTCTGGTGTGTTCTGGTGCTCTTTGTTATTTTCTGTTAGTGTTGGCTTTGTTTACATGTGAATGCTTTCTCCTAAACCTGATCTAACATCTGATCTGTCAGGGTGCTTGTATGTTTTCTCAGTAGAGTCATTTAAAAACTGCCACACATCAGACAAACAAGAAGAAATGCAGAGGTAAACATTGACTGATAAATAACACTTTGAACAGTATTATTAAGTACTGCCTGTTTGACATTAGTGTGGCCTCTTGTGTACCATATTACATGTGTATGATACATGTGCACAGTTGTATGTATAAACAACCCCCCACCCCATGTTGCTAGTTTTTAGCGAGGAGCACTGACACCCCCCACCCCCACCCCACCACCAACCACCCCCACCAACCACTCCCCACTCCCAACCATGCTGTGATCAATTTATATTTTCTGTGCTCAGGTTCATGTGGAACTGTATGACTGCCTGCTGCTATCACATCTAGAACAGCATGTGAACACCCTTTGGACCATTCACCTATCGAAGCACCCAGGGGAAGACAAGAAACAACCAGTCTCAGGAAAGGCATTGAAGAGGCTGCAAAGAGACTTTGAAATTTTGAGGCAAAGAGATAAGCCTTAGGCAGTCCTAAATGCATGTACGGTATTTGTAGGCCAACATGGGAGAGTTTCACACCTACATGCACACCAGCATGAAAGTATTTAACCTAAAACATGTGGAAGCATGTAAGGAAAAAAAATTGGTGAACTGTGCTGCTTTGGTTTAACTTATATCAATGTCCAGACAAATTAGGGATCCTAGCCTTCCTTTTGGAAATGTGAATGTTGTAGTGCAGTGTGTTGCAGTGCAGGTGGACTGTATGTTATCCCACACTGTCATCTTTCATATATCTCACAACTTTTACCTCTTTCATCAGGCACATTGCCTACAGCGAACTTTATAGAAATAGATGTGTGATCTTTTGATACATGAAGTGTGCAATGCTGATTATTTGGGTTACTGTCCAGAACAGCCCTGACTGAAATGTGCAGCATGTATGCAAATATTAATTCAAGGAAGTCATTACCGGAGAGAATGGATAACTTTGACTACTAGTACTTAGTTTGCATGTGGGATTGTTCCTTTGTTTGGGTACCTACAGCAAAATGTCACAGTGTATCTGAATGAACCGCCAAAGTACACTTTAAGCACACCAGTGTTGCACAGCTAGTGGTTTGGAGAGCGGTGTTCACTGGCATTTTGGGGATGAAAATGTTCAGATAGTATTGACAGTATTTGTTTCAAGTGTTTGACCAGCAGAATGAGGAAAACAAATGTCTGTTCGGATGAAGAGGACCAGTTGCTCCTGTCAGCCTAATAAGAGTTGTATGATGTGCTGGGGACATGGTTCTTGTGTCTTTGTTGAATACACAGTAGGAGAATATACCAGAAGGATGAATATGGAAGATAATTTTGATTCCATATTTTCAAATACACAGCCTGTAGGAGACAGTATAACAAAATGACAAATACAAATAGCATTACTAAGCAATGCATGTCCTATTTGTCTGTTGCCACCTCTATGTATGATTCTTATTGTATTGTGATCTGGCAGTTATATTTGTTGTACAGGCAGTAGGAATTGCAGTTCTATTTGCTGCTGTTTCTGTTTGAATTTTTTTTTTTTTTTTTTTTACCTTCCAGGGCTGTTGTCATAATTGAATGAATTGTGGAAGTATACCCATTGTAGGAAAATGTGCATGCATGAATTGTGACATCAATCTTTCTCAATAAAGATGGGGAAAATGACTACATGTACTATGCATTGTTTGTTGTGCAAGCAAAGTGTTGTAGTGTTTTATATACTTTTTAATTTCTGGCTCAGCATCTCTGTGTGTGTGTGTGTGAGAGAGAGAGAGTGCTTTTATTAGTTCATAGTTTAGAAAATGCACCCATCAGACACACACCAAAGCATTGGGCACATGGCTGAAGTATGAACAACTAGCCAAAAACTGAAGTGTCACTGGAAGCCACAGTTAGGGACAATCTTTGTGATTTTAATGATCACAGATCATTTTGAGCTGTTTTTGTGGTGTCAGTCATCGCAACACCTAGACACCTGCACAGTAATAGCATTGAGCCAACAGAAGTGTACTCAGTGACAAGGTGAACACACTGGGCGGAGAGTGTTTTACCAACAGTCGTACATTTTCAATGTTTAGTGTGAGAACGTTCTGTGCATTGTGTGTTCTCTGAATAGAACTGCAGTGTCTGATACACATGAAACTTGACACAACAAATAAACAAAACACACCCAGGCTCACCCAAACAGCAACAATAAATACAAGATTCTCGAAATTCAACTCAGAAAAATTTCGTCTTTAACACAGTCGATAAATTTAGGTTTGCTTCTTTGCAAGCAACAGTCAACCTAACGGATATTACTTGCTGCTCCGACGGACCAAAGACTATAGATCCGCTACGACTCCAAGTTTCGCGTCTGCCCTACACATGGAGAGAAAACTCTGATCACACCTTGCATCCACGTAAACACAGCATACATAGAAGTAATGGCATCTGTGATTGTGACTCAGCATTATCGACATTTCATTGTAGGATACCTCACTTCTATCTCACTGCCTGACTACAAGTGGAATCGGTGATCACTCAGTTTTTCTTTCAAGTTGTATGTGTCGGTTCAAACAACGATTTGACCTCTAGATTTCAGCATGGCTACAGAAGGTGTACCGCGCGTAAGATCTCGGCTGGCGACGCTACATCTGGCAGTTTATACCGTAGCAGACTTAGCGTATTACGTCTGTCTACGTAGATCATGTCGTCTGCTTCACTTTTGTTTACCGCTGGTACACCACGTGATGTGTCACGTTACCAATACGCAATCAAACATGGCGACGAAAAATCGTCGGCTAGCCTCTCGAATGGAACAAAAGCCCTTGCTACGATTTATTCACAGTCAGTTTTGCTGCCAGAGTATGCTTGTCGTAAACGCTACGTTATTCTTGACCATTCTAGGCTGTTCTTTTCTTTTACAAAGGACAACGTTTTGAGTCGCCACAAATTTCCCGTTTCCTACCGGTTCTGTAGAGGCATGGACTCCAAGCCAAGACGTATCATTGGCTTGGTTCCCGAGTTAGGACGCAGCTGCCCCCCCCCCCCCCTGTACCCAAGCAGGCGGGGGGGGGGGGGGGCAAGAGTGTCTTTTTGCCCCCCCCCCCCCCCTGGAAAAGGGTGACTATGGCAAGAGGGGGGGGGAGGGGGCAAAGCCATGGTCTTGCCCCCCCCCCCTTTCCCCTACCTCTCCCCCTACCCCTCTTAGTGCTCTCTCCCTCATCCCACCCAACAGAGAACTTCTGTTTTTGCGGACCGAAGGCTGTCTATTTTGCGTGATTATTCTCGTGTTTTGTTGTTGTTTTTGTTGTTTTTAAAACAGATCACAAACTGTAATCGTAGTTGAGCTGAAATAAGACGCCTCGCACACTTTTCCGAGACAAAGTTTCCCTAAAGAAAGTAAGCCCAGTAATAACAAATAATAATAATAAAATAGGTACTTAAGGGACGCCCTCCCACTCGCGGGAGGTCACGGCGCCTGACAATGAACACACACTCACCCAGAAACACACGCAACATGCCTCCACACATACATTTAACTACAAACACATAATGTGCAGCATCATACACGGGCTGCCCCGGTCTCCTACACACACACACACACACACACACACACACACACACACACACACACATTCTGATGAACCTAGCATTGTGAGGTGTTTGTAATTTTTTTTTTCACCATCCTTGTGAGGTGCTAACATATCTGAATGTATCATTGTATTTTTAAAAAAAAGTGTTTGGAATTTTTTTTAGGGAACAGCGCAGAGGTCATATGAGAGGTCAGGTCAAAGGTGAACCTTATTAGCTCTCTGGCTCCAAAGGCCAAATGCGACCGAAATAATACACACAAAGCAAATGTGTGTGTGGTGACTTATCAGCGGTTTTATGAGGTGATCGAGTTGACACCACTAGCGTGTCACTGAAGGAGCACCTGTCGCTGTTTATCTGGTTTGCGTTGTGAGGTAATGGGAAAATCCACCTCACAAAAAAATCTACCTCACAACGCCGGTGGAATGTCATACCAAAAACATCACAACCTACAGTTCGTCAACACAACCTACAGTTCGTCAACACACACACACACACACACACACACACACACATGACCAGCAAGATGATGACGTGGCAACAGTTATTGGTTGAAGGCTATGAAAAGGTGGGTTTCAGATTTGTTTTGAAATATAGTTTTGTGTCTGCATATCTGATCGATACTGGGAGATCATTCCAACAAGTCGGTAGAACAAACGCCTTTAGCACAATCTTACGTGAGTACTGACCTTCATCATTGCGGCGTTCATATTGCGGATACCTTTCACTTCCTTCTCCAACACAGCGTTTGTTCTCTGCAGCTCTTGGCATTCCCCGGAGAGCTTCATGACACTTTCTTTTAGAAAGGCAGTCCTGACTCTCGCCAGCTGCGCCTCTTTTTCCGGCGGGTTGATCTCCTTGTGACGCGGAGGGTGAAAAAACAAACAAACAAACAAAAATATACATACACGCTGACGACAACCACTGGCAGACAGTTGATAGTGGAGACAGGAAACGGCCTATATTATCCCTCTTGGGATTATCGTCGCGGGCGCAGTGACCAACATCAGAAGAAAAAAAAACAAACAAACAAAAAAAAAAAAAAAAAAAACTCAAACCAACTTTTTGTTCGGAAGCTGTATTCTACAAGACGTTGCAAACTATGCATAAGAAGTAAGCTGAAGGCAGAAACGTCTCAAAGGGAAAATGAAGATTATCCAGCATAATAATAATAATAATAATGAGTATTGTATAGGCGCTTTACCCAATTTCATGAATCGGCTCAAAGCGCCGCGAACTGAACCCAACACGCACGCTCACGTGAATCACACGCATTCTCTCAAACACTGGACATAAACACATTACAATCACGTGGTGCGAAGGGTCAGCTCAGCTACTTAAATTTCGGAATTTAGAATTGCATTCATTTCTCAAATTTGGTGGGCTGAACATTTCCAAAGCAGAGGGGGAGGAAGCCGGAGTACCCGGAGAGAACCCCCGACGATCGGCCCGAACTAACGGTGCCACGTACGAGAAGGAAAAATTCTTTGCCCCGAGTGGGACTCGAACTCCTAACCAGCAAATTTTGCAGATATCTTGTGGAAAAAAGGAGATTTTCAATTATAAAAGTAGTAGTTTCCAGCCTTCCTTGTCTACTGTCTGTGCAAAATCAAACTCAGAAAGCGATGCGAAGAAATCGTTTGAACTCCATTTTACCATGGAAAAGGACGTTGTGCCCTCAAAGACCCCACCCACCCTCTCTTTTTTCAACTGTTTAGTCTGGCAGGTTTTAGGTATCACCCTGATTTTGGACCGGTATAGAGGACATGAATCCTACCATTAATGCGGCAGCGTGGGGCATCGATTTCTTTCAGCTGTCTGGAACCCCTACTTGCAAAAGGACACCCTCGACCAAGCACAGCACCGAGCAGTAAGTTATGCCACAAACAACTACACCGACAGAACCCCGAGCACAGCGACTGAGCTGGGGGAGCCTTGAACAACGCAGATCCAACGTCAGAGTGCTGGCACTGCACAAGATCAACAACAGCCTTGTAGACATCAACGCCTCCGACTTTTATCAACAAGCTGACCAGCGCACGCGAGAAGTTCTTATTAATTTTTCTTATGCCGCTCCCTCCGTCTGGAACGCTTTACCTGTCACCATTAGGGATCTTCGCACGCTGACTCGATCAATTCAAAGCCCATTTAAAGACCTACCTCTTTAGGCAAGCTTTCGATCTGTAGTCCGACCACCACTTTTTCATCAGCACTCGGAGTGTGTGTGTGTGTGTGTGTGTGTGTGTGTGTGTGAGAGAGAGAGAGAGAGAGAGTGTTTCGTAGAAAACAGATAGGCGCTATATAAACTGTATTCATTATCATTATTATTAAGTCCAAAGACTGTATGTGGAGCACACCACCCATCCAGCCCTGTACAACTTCTCCCCTCGAACACTGAGGGCCTGGAATAAACTTCATACACGTACCACATCGGTTGTCTCTCCAACAAACTGACTCAGAGCCAATTCTGAGACCGGCATTCACAAAATAAACTAGAACGGCTGCCGTTTGTGACTCAGGGCCGTCTATTCAGCATGTAGATTGCACCATTACCACGGCTAACCCTAAAACTAAACCTAACGCTAAGGTGTGAACTATACATACTGACTGAACAGTATATGTGCATTACCTACGTAAGCATTGCGTTTTTCCTCCAGTGTGGACATTAGCTTACCATGCTGTATTTGAAGTGCCGCAAGACGTCCACTCTGTACCAGGGCCGATGAAAAGTCAAAACACTTGATCTGTCTTCACGAGGCGAAAGTCGGAATGACGCTGTTTCTTAACGACGTCATTTGATGATTCATGTTTCCAGGCTGGTGCTGTTCTTTTTTTCACCCAATCCCGATCATGGATGAATGAGGGAATGACGTCGTACAGACCATTTTTGCGACAACATTCTAGATTGGACGTCAGTTGAGGAACACCTCTCTCTCTCTCTCCCGGGCGCTTTTTGTGGAATTTCCTTTCACAATATTTTATTAGTAGTAGCACTCTCTGGGGCACAGAGTCTTTCAGTGGAAAGTACCTCTGTGCACGGTGGGGAAATGGCGCTCACTGCGCTACCGTGATGGGCCTAAATTGTCTCGGTGCTCTCAAACACAAGGTCGCGCACTATGTCATCCTTGACCAGCTTTGAACCCAGAGGGATCCGCAATGGCGCAAGTGATGGCAGGCTGTCTTCAGAGTGAAAGTAGGCGTGTTTCTGAATCAGAGACATACATAACGTGTCTCTTTCTGAACGGACAGATCTATTATTACATTCAGTCCTAGAGCACGGGTGTGTATGCTTTTGTAATCGTCTCTAATTCCACCACAAGGCAGGTACGTGATCGTCTGCACCGTGCAATAATACTTGCCTGTAGAGTGCAACACCTTGGCTAGACTCCAGAGTGCAGTCCCTTTTCGGCGGGGCGTGAAAATGTGACTGCTTACACCCAGCGCCATTTTCAAAAATGGCGAATTTTTTTTAGAAAAGCGAAGACTTGTGTGTCATATGAATCGATTTGCAACGAAGTCTTGAATATCCGACCACTTTTGGTTTGGGCAAAATCTTTGCCAGCGGACAATTATTGTTGCGATTTGATGGCACTGTTTACGTGGTACACTGATCCAACAGGATGTGAGTAAACGGCAAGGGGGTTGCACTCTGACAGGCCAAGGTGTTGCACTCTGCAGGCAAGTATTATTGCACGGTGCAGACGATCACGTACCTGCCTTGTGGTGGAATAAGAGACGATTACAAAAGCATACACACCCGTGCTCAAAGACTGAATGTAATAATAGATCTGTCCATTCAGACAGAGACATGTTATGTATGTCTCTGATTCAGAAACACGCCTACTCTCACTCTGAAGACAGCCTGCCATCACTTGCGCCACTGAGGATCCCTCTGGGTTCAAAGCTGGTCAAGGATGACATAGTGCGCGACCTTGTGTTTGAGAGCACCGAGACAATTTAGGCCCGTCACGGTAGCGCAGTGAGCGCCATTTCCCCACTGTGCACAGAGGTACTTTCCACTGAAAGACTCTGTGCCCCAGAGAGTGCACCTTGGCCTGTCAGAGTGCAACCCCCTTGCCGTTTACTCACATCCTGTTGGATCAGTGTACCACGTAAACAGTGCCATCAAAGCGCAACAATAATTGTCCGCTGGCAAAGATTTTGCCCAAGCCAAAAGTGGTCGGATATTCAAGACTTCGTTTCAAATCGATTCATATGACACACAAGTCTTCGCTTTTCTAAAAAAAAAAAAAAAAAAAAAATCCCCATTTTTGAAAATGGCGCTGGCTGTAAGCAGTCACATTTTCACGCCCCGCCGAAAAGGGACTGCACTCTGGAGTCTATAGTAGTAGACTCCAGAGTGCAGTCCCTTTTCGGCGAGTCGTGAAAATGCTGAAAGACTCTGTTACGAGTGTGGCTGTGTGTTTTGTTTATGTGAGGCTAGAGACAGCAGTCTACGCACTTCTCCGATTGGTCAGAAAATCGATGGCGCACTTCCGCCATTTTGATTTTCGTCTGCATTTCCGGGGGAGTGTGGTTGTCGCTTTGGCGATCCATTGAGCGCGCGAGATTCAGTTCACGTTGTTCAACGTGCTTTCCAGTTGCCAGTTTTCTCGTTTTTAAGTTGTTTCTCTATAGAGAAACAATTTCATGGGATGGGGCAGATTTTGCTACGCGCAGCAGCAAGTTTCAGTGGTACAAAACAAGGCTGTGACGTTTCTCCAGACAATACATACTTTCGCGCACACTGTGACGTAACGAAATCTGCGTCATAGACACTTGACGTGCACACTATGCTGCTGCGTTCTTTTTGGGCGGGAGTTGTGAGACGTCTGTGTGTGTGGGTGGACGGATGTAATGATGGCTATCTCCTAAACCACCTCGCTGGAGGCCTTTTTTACTTTGAGATAAAATGGGAATTCACCTTCTCCAGAGCTACCTTTCACGATTTTTAGCCTGCCGCATTTTCAGAAGAGTTATCGCCGATTTTAAGAAATCGGTCATGTTACGAATTTTTTCGAAAAAGTTGTTCAAATTCCTTCATTTTCTAGACTTTGGAAGTTCACCCAATCACACTGCCTGTATTCGTGCTACAGCTCTGTAGCTCTGACTGGTTTTGTGTAAAAAAAAATATTTCCGAGGTAGGGGTGGTTTGCACATAAGATCAAATATCTATGAAAAGACTACTGCAAATTACTTATCATCCCGGCGTTTTTGTCTAGTGTGACAACTGCACATATGACAGGAACTACTGCACTATTATAGCTTTAGCATTACGAATAATTGAACTTTTAGATAAACATAACTTTTTCAAGTTTCTGCGAGAAGCACCGGTCAAAAGAGTTCCAAATTTGCGATTTCATAAGTACAATCCAAGGTATTCTAGTCCACGTTTGACCAGCCCTCTAGATCTTCCAGATTTTGTATAAAAATTAATTCAGCCAGGGAAGTCACAAAAGCAACAGGGAAATCACAAAACATGCACAAGTATCATCTGCCATACCACCAGTGTGAAGCTGACGTCAAACGCTTAGTTCCCAGACAAAATAAGCAAGTATCGTCACTGCCTCCGACATTTCACCAGCCCTGTAGATCTTCCAGATTTCATGTGAAAAATAATTCAATCGGGGAAGCCACAAAGCCAACAGTGGAATCACAAGACATACACAAGCATCCTCAGACGATCTCAGTGCTAGAGGCTGACGTCAAATGTTTAGTTCACGGAATTGACGTCATCTCTCTCTCTCTCTCTCTCTCTCTCTGTGTGTATGACGACCTGCCTGAGGCTGACGTCTCTCTCTCTCTCTCTCTCTCTCTCTGGGGAGCCAGGGTGGCCGAATGGTAGAGCGTTGGACTTTCAATGCTCGGGTCGAGAGTTCGAATCCCGGCTGAGGCCAAATATTTGTGCTGGCTTGTTTCTCGTTGCCCCGTCTTTGATATCTCCCTTACGTGGTGGAAAAGGACGTTAAACTCCTGAACACCCACCCACCCACCCTCTCTCTCTGTCTCTTTCTCTGTCTCTCTCTCCCTCTCCCTCCCTCCCCCCCCCTCTCTCTCTCTCTCTCTCCCCCCACCCGGCCCCACCCCCCCAGTCACGTGGCTAATCGGTCGAGGTCGTAGTGTCATTGGTAGAACTTGGAGAGGGGAGAACCGGCAACAATAACAACAAAATAAAATGAAATTTGGAGAAACAACTTTGTAGGACGGGGCCGTTCCTCCTTGTTTTCAACGTGCAATGAAGTTCGTGATGGCCGTTGAGTCAAAAGGTAAAATGCACGTTGTGTGTGTGCGAGTACTTGGTGTGTGCGGTGTGAGTATTGTGTCGCGTGAGAGAGACAGAGCAGTTGTCGCGTTTGTTATGTGTGGGTGGTGTTATCATTTAGAAGAAAGAAAGAAAAGCCCCGGCAGAATAGTTGGCCTCTAAAAAAAATCCACCTCCAAAAGTCAGAACTGAGCAGACTTTGCTTTAGAGGAGAAAATACCAACATTTCATAGACGATGATAGACCTAGTACTGCATGTCGTTTTCTTAGAGGCACAATCGTACATCGCGATGCTAAAAAAACGACGTTATGACGTTGGTGTCGTCTGCTTAGAGCCACACCGGAAATGCAGACGAAAATCAAAATGGTGGACGTGCGCCATTGATTTTCTGACCAATGCTGTCTTTAACCTCATGGTGTTGTTGTTGTTGTTGTTGTTTTTTTTTTTTTTTTGTTTTTTGGTACTGTATTGACAGATAATGGCTGCGTTTGGAAGGTTGAGTGAGAGAGAAATTGCCTCGTTTGGTTCATTTGTTTTATTGTGTTTTAGCAATGTAGATCTGTTTTCCGTGATCCGGAAGTTTCTATTGATTTCATGAAAATTCTAGAAGTGGTGACCTTGTTTTGACTGTAGCTAATTTTGCCACTGGAGGCGGAACGCGTTTCGGGTCAAGGTTTGAATTTCATACAAATCGCTTTGTCAGGAGTTGTTTATGATTAGAAGTGGTTATATAACTCGCCTAGATTCGGCGGGCGGGTACTCGATAATTCTGGAATCTTCTCAGTTTTAAAATAGTAACGAGGTGATTTACGTTCTGATTTTTGATTGGTTCCTGCATAATAGAGGTTCAGAATGTGCTAGAACGCTATGACTGTATATAACACTCTGAGATGTGTTTGTGTGTGTGTGTGCATGAGAGAAGCTCATATGTGCGGAGCTTGAGCGTGCAGTGTGACACCAGAGACGTGCTGTAATAAACTCCACACAGCTATAACTGTTCTACGCGCTCACGAGTCTTTTTGTGAGTGAATGAGACTTCTTCTGCAGTCAGTATAAGAACTCGCTACGTGAAGAGTGTGTGCCTGACTGTCACCGTATCCCTCGGTAATAAGACGACGGGCTCTTCGAACATTCACCACGTAACAGACTCCGTGCCCTAGAGAGTGATACTTTAGACGAATCCCAGTCACGTTACGTGGCTAACAGGTCAAGGTCGTACGTTTAGCAGCCAAGATTTATCATCGGCTCGTCCGCTTGGTTACCGAGTTAATTTTAGACCAGTCTCAATTTTGACTTCTTGAGTGTTTTCACTGACAGTTTAATGCCAAAGTATTATTTTGAAATGAATGCATTCTTTGAAAAAGACTCGTAAATTTGAAACAACAACAACAAGATGGTCACCAGCCCAATATGTTGTTTCTATTCAATCACCTACTGTCGTCACGGTCGTTCTTTTGTAGTGCCAATGTATCCGGGAGGAGGACTCTCTCTCTCTCTCTCTCTCTCTCTGAATGGAAACAACTGACCGGGCTTGTCAGACTAATCTAGGTTTTGGAAGAGAGACGTGGCGTTGTTTTCTTTGAAATCTATGACGTTTAACCTCACTGGATGACGCATAATACATTTGACGTAATCACTTTGATATAATTCTTGCCATGAAAGCAGCCCCATGCAATTGAAGTGCAAGTTGAAAGTTTGGACTCCAATAATACAAGTGTATCTCTTCCGCAAACCACACGTCTCGCAAACATCGAGGAAATGAAGCTCGCACAGATACAAGGCATGATCGTCATTTTGCTGACGTCATATTTGATTGACGTCATGCTAGCGTTTCTTGGTGATGTTTCGCCAATCATCGAGGAAATGAAGCTCGCGCAGTAACATGCGAGTATGATCGTCATTTTGCCGAAGTCATATTTGATTGACGTAATGCTGACGTTTCTTTGGAATGTCTCCCTACTGTTTTCAGAATTTCTCTCCCGGAGAACAAACTATTCAAAGTTCTTCCAAACATCTGTGATAACCTCCCTCGCTGTCGACCTAATCGGCGCGAGGAGGTAGTTCTTAGCCGGCTCCACATTGGGCATACCTACATCACCCATTCCCATCTGTTGAAGGGGGAGGATCCCCCTTGGTGTGTCCCATGCCACGAGTCTTTTACTGTTGAGCACTTCCTAATTTCATGTGCGGATCTCACTGAGATCCGTGCCAAACATTATTGTGCAGATTCACTGAAGGTGCTGTTCAGGGATGTCCCTCCCGACAGCATCTTCAGTTTCCTGAAAGAGGTCAACCTGTTCTATAAATTAAGTATAGACTTCAAATATTCAGTCTTTCACTGACCACCTATGTTAATTTTTTTTTCTCATTTAGACCCGATAGATTTTTCATATTTATCTATATCTTGTTTTAAAGTGGGAATTTTTATGTTTTATAGGACCTGGCAGGAAGGGACTTTCATGAGCCGCGAATTAGCATTTGTTGCTTGCGCGGCGTTAAGCCCTAAATAACTAACTAACTAACTAACTCTATTTGGGGACATGAAAAGCAGGAATTTCATCGATGTACTGGAGGCGCACACTTATATTCACAAACAAGCATGCACCCAAGAGATCAGGCCTCAGGAAGTAACTCTGTCTAAGGAAAACGACTTTTATTAGAGAGTTTCATTCCAAACCAAACTGTACCCGTGTAGAACCTCGCACACGTCAAAAGGTTAGTGACGTCAGTCAGCTAGGCGAGCTAACACGACCTCATGTGTTTTGGGTTTTGCGAGCGCAAAGAGGCACGGAAAGGGTTTCCAGTACTTTGTTTTTACAGCATGTCAGCACGCTTGATGTCAGAGAAGGTTTGCGCATGTGTGCGCGCGGAGATACATGACACAACGACCGCGAGGACAGCTGGTCACTGAATGGAAACAATATATTGGGCTGGTGGTGTTGATTTCTGGCTCAGAACAATCATCCACGTTGAAAAGGAAACGGTAATGACTGCGAAGTGGTTACAAGTTAAGCAAATAAAAGCGACATAAAAGGGACAGAAACCACTTAACTTTCACAAAGGACGGCACAGGTCAACATTCGGCTTTCGCCTTCTTCAGGACATAAACAAACGGGACATAACTTCAACAAACAAACTTCTTACTATTTTTTCTGGTCCTTTTCTCGCCCACCGTTTTTTTCCCCCCGGCGCCGTGTATGTCAGTACGTCCGCAGAGTTACCTTTTGTTTGTTTTGTCCCTTTTATGTCGCTTTTATTTGCTTACCATCCACGTTGTCCTAACTTTTGCCAGACTCTTCCTCACTACCCATCGGCATGCACAAAAACGCCTAAATGGCAATTTCAGCAACTGTCAGTATTTGACTTCTCTGCATCGCACAGACGAGGAACATTCGAGACCTATTAAACTGAGCATGAAGGCAAATTGTTCTCCCTTGCAAATGGGCCGTTATCCCTATTTAAACCCATGCAGACATCAACTAATGATTTGTTGTTGTTGTTGTTGTTGTTGTTTTAGAGAGGCTACTGGTGCGGTCGAAACTTACTTGGTAGGAACTGACTTTTAAAAAGAAATCAACAATTTTTGCATTTTCAAGCATTCGATATTATCTTTTAAAAAAAGCAAACAAACTCATAGCACAGCCTTTACTCACGAATAACACAACGTACATAGTGTTGCCAGATGCCTATACTACTTTCAATCAACTCTTGTCAAAATCTATACTCATAGGTTGTTAAAGGGATCACCTGCCTTACAGACTTTGTGAATTTTTTTTTTTATCTTCGCTGTTTTTTTTTTTTTCGTGTTTTTATTCATTTTTTATTTTATTTTATTTATTTATTTATTTATGTTTATTTTATTTATTTATTTTTTATTTTATTTATTTATTTATGTTTATTTTATTTTTATTTTTTTTATTTTTATTTTTTATTTATTTATTTATTTTTTTTTTTTTTTTTTGGGGGGGGGGTCTTTTTTTATAGGTTTTTGTTGATGTTGCTAGTGTTGTAGATGTTACTGTTGTTGTTTTTTGGGTGTGTGTTGTTATTGTTGCTTGTATATTTGTTTTTGATGTTGGTGTTGATTGCCTTTTTCGTTGATTGTTGTTGTTTGTTAGTTGTTTGTTTGTTTTTTTGTTTGCTCACAAGAACGATTGGAAGGTATGTTCCTGGCTGTACCACGCGCCACACCCCCCCCCCCCCCAAAAAAAAAAAAAAAAAAGAAAAAAAAAAAAAAAAGAAAAAAAGAACACAAACAAAAAACCTGCACGTGTTTTAGAAACCCCAAGCTCTAGTACACGAAGGAGAGTTTTTGGTGCGAGGACCAACAGGAATCATGGTGCAATGTCCCTTTCTGAAAGTGACAGACAGCCTTAACTTTACTCGGCTGCAGATTCAGCCCCTGAAGTTCCCGTGGTGTATGACGATGAGCCCGTGGTGGTAGTGCCCCCAGAAGACGACATGGCGCCGGGAGGAGGTTTCGGCACAGGAGGATTTTCAGACAAACGTCTTATGATCTTGCTTGCTGAGGCTTCCGAGACATCGGACACGGAGGACACTTTGTCTACGTCGCATGTAGGCGCATCCTCGATGGTCGTTTCAAGGGCCTTTTTGTAGTTTTTGGCTGCCCGGTCAAATCTCTGAAGATTGAAATGATATTGCATTGTTCTAATAAGGATTCTGGCCGGGCAGTGACTGTTTTGCTGTGAAGTGAAAGATGGTTTTGAGATATCGGGTGAAGAGAAGAAGAAGAAGACAAGAAGATGAAAAATAAAACAGAAGAGGAAGAGGACGAGAAGAAGATAAAAAGAAGACGCGCAGAGAGAGAGAGAGAGAGAGAGAGAGAGAGAGAGAGAGAGAGAGAGAGAGAGAGATGATGATGATGATGATGATGATGATGATGAAACTTTATTTATCAACGGTAAAAGTTTTGACAGAAATTCGCCAGTTTGCAAACTTGCCGTTGCTAATACTACAGAGACTATCTACTAAGGAGAAAGGGAGCAAACTATATAAAAAAGAAGTTCAGCACAGAAAATTATGCACTAAACTACAAGAAACAAAACCACAGAGAAAATCGTCCATCAGGTCAAAACACATTCACACACACGTGCGACCTTTGTAAACACAAATCACTGATATAATGCTGAAATGATGTAAAATAGAAAAATCCAAATAACAGGTTGCCGCGTAATGTACGTTACGTGCGATCCATCAGGTACTGTTTGTGAGAGAGAGAGAGAGAGGGGGGGGGGAGAGGGAGGGAGAGAGAGAGAGAGAGGGGGGGGGGGAGGACAATAAGAAAAAGACGAAGAGAAGAAGAAAAAGAAGAAGAAGCAGAGAAGAAGGGAACGAAGCGAGGAGGAGGAGAGGAGGAAGAAGAAAAGGAAAAGAAGAAGAAGAAGACGATCATCATGATGAATCGTCAGTCGTTGTCGCCATCAGCACCGTTGTCACTTGTAGTCATCATATTGTTTGCAGACATGCATAATTATGTAAAATCTGGTGTACCGTACCCAGCGGATCTCTTTTTCTCTCTCTTTCAGCAATTTGATGTCGTTTTCCAAAGTTTTGTTATTTCTCTTGGTTTTGACAATCTCTTCCTTAACCTGTTGGTTTTCCGACTTCAAACGGGCGATCTCAACTTTCATGGTGTGATTTTCTGTGTCGTAGTCCACCTCTTTTTCCTTTTTGCCTTCTTTCTTTCCGAAGAGAAAGTCCATGAGCTACACACACACACACACACACACACACACACACACACACACACACACACACACACACACACACACACACACACTTACTTGGTATAGCGTACACAAACGAGAAAATTTCAAAATTTCAACGTTTCGGTGCGAGCGTGCGTGCCTGCATGCGTGCATGTGTGTGTGTGTGTGTGTGTGTGTGTGTGTGTGTGTGTGTGTGTGTGTGTGTGTGTGTGTGTGTGTGTGTGTGTGTGTGTGTGTGTGTGTGCGTGCGCGCGCGCGCGCGTGACAGACAGACAGACGGAAACAGAGAGAAAAGGTGTTTTTTCCTGGCTTTGTTGCAACGTTTCGAACCCAGTGGGGTGGGTGGGTGTTTGTGAGTTTAACGTCCTTTTCCACCATACATGAGTGATACCAAAGACGGGGGCAACGAGAAAAAGGGCCAACAGCCGATATTCGAACTCACGATCTTCGAGACAGTGAAATAAGCAAGACTGTACTCGCACCTTCTTCTTCCTTCGAGTTGGGCCCATACAGCATGTTTAGCGGTGTGACTCAATATCTAGAGGTAGTACTCAGAAGGGAGAATTAAAATGTTAAAACTATGTACATTGGAGGGGGGTGGGGGGGGGGGTACAATTAGGTGGTTGTCTGCAGGTTGTGGAGGCTGCAGCCAAGTCTCTCCCGTAAGGACCCAAGCGATGGAGCCCAGTGGTATTAGGTGGAAGTTTATTCCGGGCTCTCAGTGGTCGTGGTAAGGAGTTGTGCAGACCTTTAGTTCAAGTGGGCAACTGATCATGAGAAAGAGAAGAAACCTTACCGGCATGACTGCAGGGAAGGGTCAGTGACCAAAATCTCGGCTACACAAACCAGACCAGCACAGCATCAGCGGAGCGGAAAATGTGTGTGGCAATGGAATATGCTCTTTCCGCGATGACGCCATTTCATCATAGGTCGACAGAATGGAAAGAAATGACGGATGTAAATAGAACACTCTCAGTGACGTCAAATCAAAACTCCTAGATTCGCTAGAGTCTTTGGTATATATATAGATATATATATTAAGGCGATGTCACACACTGAAAACAAGTTTCCCTGCTACGGTCAAGACATTCCTACCTTACTAGACACCCTTTTCTTGTATGTAGAACTTAAATGCGTATGAAATACCTCTGGATGGGGTTTCTGGGTAAAGTCGATGTCTCTTTTCCTTAAACATACATGTTGACTGAGCGGATACGGGAAGGTGTCACTTGACACTCCGCACGGCGGCTTTCACTGGTTGAAACACAAAACATGTTTTCGGATTTTAGGGCAGGGCAGGCTCTAAAACTGAAAACACGATCGAAACAGTGTTTTGAAAACATTGTTGTGAAGTATGTCACACGACAAAACACACTGTTTCGCAGCGAAACATCTGAAAACAATGTTTTCAAGTGTTTTGCCCTCTCGTATGACATGGCCTTTAGGTACAGCCATAAAATTCACGCGTGGTTGTCATGGGTACAATGTTTATACCACATGTGGTGAATTAAGGTGGGTTGGGGGAACTTCGGCACTGCGTGCATTCGTCCACTAGCGTGTTGACTTAACATGCTGCCCGCCTTTTCGTGTTCACGTGAGAGAAACATGCTTAATGCCAACGGATACTTTAACCAATCGCAGACCTGCTTTCAATGAAACTGCGACTTTAACCTCATAAATGTGCATTGAAAATCGTTCTGAGAACAAGTGAGTGTGTTTGGGGGAACTTCGACACCTTCGGGGGAACTTCGTCACCCCCTTCGGAAGAACTTCGGCACCACCTGGGGAACTTCGTCACTAGGCTTGAGTGTATTTGTTTTCATGGTTTCAGTGCCTTAAATGTGATGTGCTACAAACTGTAGGTCAGATTTCTTCTTTATTTTTACCTAACATGTGTGATTAAACAATTCTCTCTCTCTCTCTCTCTCTCTCTCTCTCTGAATGAAGAAGACTGTTTCAGGCAAAACTGAGCTTAAAACAAGAGGTTATTTTTGTGTGTATTCATTAAGCTAAGCAAATCGACCAGTCTGGGAATGTGAGTGTGTCTATGGTAGAACCATCCTGGAAGGCTATTTTAGTGTTAGAATATTTCAACTTCTTAGCTTACTCTTAAAACGAATTTACCCTGTTGATGGTGACGGATTTCCCCCATGTACATTTTTGGTCGGGGGAACTTCGTCACCCTCAGTAATTTCGTGTTTATGCAGTGTTTTGATGTGTGCCATCGCTAAAGAAACATTTAAACTTTAAAATAAAGTCATGTTTATGTTTAAGACCCTTAATATATTTGATTTCATTCAAAAACATAAAAATAAGACTATACAAAGATAGTTGGGACTTTACCGGCAAAAGACACGTGAAGTTGGGACTTTACCGGCAAAAGACACGTGAAGTTATGAAGCAGACGAGAAAAGCAGTCAAGTCAGAATGCGATCATTTGACGCGTCTGGCTGTACCAAGTATTTTCACTGGTCGTTCCATCTATCGTTTGGAATCTTGTAGTTACTTGGGAGAGCCTATTTGGAGGGATGAAAGCTTAGTAAGTGCATTGAATTATAGAAGAAACTTGGGGTGACGAATTTCCCCCGAACCGCAAGGGTGCCGAAGTTCCCCCAACCCACCTTAGTGGTAGAGTGGTATAAATATATATATATATATATAGGGCGTTTAGTTCTCAGCCGCCAACAAATTTCGACGATATCTTTGTATAGTGAGTGAGTGAGTTTTTAGGGCTTAAAGCCGCGCAAGCCACAAAGACTAATTCGCAGCTGAGTGTGCCTGCACTACATGAAAAAACAAAACAAAAATGTAACGTTGGACAAAGGATGCAAACTGGTCTACGGGGCAAAATAAACCTAGGACATGCAGGAGACGCTGCACCTTCATGCTAATTTATCGAGCTCCCGGTTACAAAAAAAAGCGTAGAAAACAAATAATTACAACTGACTAAAACAAAGATAAAGATAAATACTAAGCGCATATACAGCACATATTGCAACTTATCATCTCCTAGGCGCAATAAACCAGATCACCCAACATCACTTATTCCTAACCACTGGTAGTGCAGACGTGAGTGAGAGGTTAAAAAGGAGCAATATAGATGAAAGGGCCGAACTTAGAAATCAGCTGAGAGATGAGAGGAAGGACAGAGCGGCTAAATTCGGGAGGCTTTAAAGAGAAAGAGACAGGCGAATGGGCTGGTGAGGGATAGACAGAGAGGTAGGAAGGAAAATTCCTTAGTTGTCAATGAAGACAACATGCCTGGGAGGCAGTTGGAGAATAGACCGCTCCAACACGGAAGCTCCCCGCCGTGAGGCGGTTTGGGAAAACGCACCAGAGAGGGGTGCGTTGCGAAGGTCTTCAACATGACAGGTGTTCAGCAGCACCAGCAGGGCGCTGCGAACCAAGCCCGCCAGGGTGAAGACCAGGTGGGGGGAATCCAGTGAAGTCGGCCTTCAGAAATGACCCTCAGATGTCTCACTGGACCAAGGGTCAGTAGACACCCGCTTACTGACCTCCCCCCGGAGGAGACTTTAAGAGAGCAAACGACAGGTGAATGGACCGAGGGAGGCAGAAATAAGAGTAAAGAAAGAGCAAAAGGGGTGGGCAAGCTTGGCGAAATCAGCCCCGCCGCGTGAAGGCGAGCCCATGGGGCCTATCTTTGTATAGATTCACTAATGTAGACCTATATGTATGACATATATTTAAATAAACACAAATAAATTAACAGAATGAAACCCTTTCCGTGCATTTCAGCTCTGCAGGCCACTCCGTCTTAAATATGACAGTAACTAGCCTGTGGCTTATGCACGGCGACGCCACAGACAGACGTGACATGGAGTCGCACATTATTCAGCGCCTGGGAAGCCAGGCCCCGGGTGGTTTAAACGAAAAGCCGTAACATAACCATCTGAACTTTTTTCACACACAGTCCATGGTCTTGTGTCACCAGAGGATGGGTGTTGTCATGTCTTTGCTATTTTGTTTTTTTTATTCTTTTCTGTTCTCTTCTCCCCCACTTTTTTCACACACAGTCCATGGTCTTTTGTCACCAAGGGAAGGGTGTTGTGATATTTTTACTATTGTTTTCTGGTCCTTTTCTCGCTCACCGTTTCATTTTATTTCATTTTTTTTATTTATCTTTTTTTTTTAATGTAGCCGAGTGGTGCTACCCCTCGCCCACTACTCTTTGTCCTCTGGCCAGCCCTATACACTAGCCGCGAGCAGACGCCTCGCTAACAAGGGAGGTAATCGAGCCCGCCGCCGCGATGGCACATGCCGCAATTAGTTGTGTTTGTTTACCCGTGTTTACTGCCTAATAACTCCGCAGCCCGTTCACCTAGGGTCTTGCCGTAAACTGCAGTAGTTTCGGGAGAGTTTTTACTTTCTGATCATGTTTGGTTGTTAACGCTATTTTATAGTTTAAAAGGTGTATTTCGCCATTTTCATCCCTTTTCGAACGCGTGGTCCCTGTCTTTACGCTCTTAAATCGGCGATCGGAAATTCTCTGTACTTTGGTGATGTTCCAAACTTGTACCATCTTCAAGTAATTTTCACGCTCTTTCACCTGCCGTTTGTTTGAAGTTTGTAGCTGTTGTAGAACGCCCGCTACGGGTGGAGATCTGAGTAGCAACAAACACAAATTCCCCCTCTAGCCGCGAATCTACCCCCCTCCAGCCATGCAGCCTAGTGCTGCTCCCTTTGCGGCCCGCGCTGTGCAGTGATAAGGAGCCCGCCACGCCTCGCTAGGCAGTCTTTGTTTCTGCTCGCGAGCGTGACCCTGCCACCCAGCGCTGCACTCCTCGTCTCGCCACTGACCCCTACGCTGATTGTCCTTTCGCGCATCGTTTCTCAGCCATCTTTTGTGAACCGGCCATTGTTTCCAAGTATGTTCGTACACTGCTCCTTCTTATAGTGAAAATAAAAGATGTGTTTTATGTAACACTCTTTGTTTGACTCCCTCACTACCACACCGCCACATTAAATTTTATTTATTTACCCCCCCCCCCCCTTCCCCCGCGTATGTCAGTATGTCAGCAGGGTTACCTTTTGTTTGTTGAAGTTATGTCCCATTTGTTTGTGTCCTGAGGAAGGCGAAAGCCGAAACGTTGGCCCGTGCCGTCTTTTGTGAAAGTTAAGTGGTTTCTGTCCCTTTTATGCCGCTTTTTGTTTCTTTAGGTGTATTTTAGGCTCATTTTGATACTTTATTTTTTTCCACCTCATATTTTCTCCCAAATTTGTACCTACACCGAGGTCGTCAGCTATTTCAGAATCATATCCATGGTTGATGAAAAGTTATGTCACAAGTTTTCAAACCTCTATTTCCATTACATATGCACACCACAGTTTTTAAAAAAAAAAATCCCCAAAAGCCTTTTGGCGACTGTCTGGAACTCTTTGCCAATCGATCTCCGCCTTCAGCCCTCACTGCCACTGTTTGAATAACATCTCATTTTCCTTCCGTCAAGCTTTTGGTGGTTAACGTCTGTTGATTCTGTTTGTGTGTACCATCATGACCCGTTTGATGTCGCTGCATCTGCCAAATTGGATGTCAGAGTGGGTGCAAATAGTCTGTGTGCGTGTGTGTGTGTGTGTGTGTGTGTGTGTGTGTGTGTGTGTGTGTGTGTGTGTGTGTGTGTGTGTGAGAGAGAGAGAGAGAGAGAGAGATGGTAATGGTACTAACGGCATGTTCGAAAATTGACCTGTGTGTTCAAGCTTTTATCCGTTGATAAACAAAGATTCAGTGTCAATGGCAATGTCATTGTCCCTTTATGAACAAAACAGAGCTCTTAAGGTGACTTCAACACCGGGTCCGTCCTGGGCTGGCACTCCCACAAACCAAATCTGCACCATCCACTAGCTACAGCAGTCAATCGCAGCAAGGTCTAAAGCATAATCATTCAGAAGTCAGAACACAGAATGACAAAGTCTTGACATTTTGTACATGTCTGCAAAGTGCACGTACGTCTTTATCCAAAGAAAAGAAGTATGCTAATTGCCGCGAGGAACATTTTGACACAATTTGACAAGAAACATACAGGCTACTCAGAGCCTTGCACCATGTCAAGGCAGGATCTTGACAAAGTCCCGAAGTGCCATGAAACCGTGTAGTAGAAACGCTTGCATCTTGACCCATAGTACAAAATATAAATGAACAGCAGCAAAATGTTGACACGAACTGAACGTTTTTACATGAATTGTTCACAACAAGGCTGTGTCTTAAAATGTTCACCAGACATCCAGAACGCAAAACAGCCGGTCACAGTTTCAAGAGAGAGAGAGAGAGAGAGAGAGAGAGAGAGATGGTTGTGCAATTAAGAGAATTAAGGTCAGTCATGATAACAACGCATGGTTCCTCTTCACTGCTTCTCCTCGTACAAAATCCTTTCATCGGACACAGACACCATCAAAAGTACTGGTCATCTGACATCACCGCGTCTGACGTCACTGAGACGTTCTCCTGTGACGCGGACGTGGCGAATGGTGACGTGTCCGGTGAGAGGTCTGCCGAAGTCGAATGACGCACATCTTGCTGCGCAGCCTGGTCCGTCACGGTGCTGGCAAGTTTCCCCTCAAAGTCAGGTTTCACTTCCAGCCCTGCAGACGAAACAGGGAGCTCGGAAGAGTCAACTTTTCTTCCCCTGCAGACATCGGAGGATGATATTCCTTTCGTAGTAGGCGCCATTTCTGTCTGCTCCCCTTCGCCTTTTCCGAGGGACGCTCCCGGAGTGACTGTGTCTAATTCATCTCGTGGACAGGAAGTTGCAGTTACCCCTTCGAATTGACCGTCAAGAGGAGGCCCAAAGACGCTGAACACGGGAATGTCGTCTGCTCTCTGTTCTACTTCCGGTTCGGCCCCGCTTTCCACCGCGCCGCCTCCCAGCTGCATCTTGTGTTGGAGGTCCTGAAGTTCTTTCTCTGATGCCTCGATGCTCTGAGAGTCATGGAAATGTGTGGTTGACAATGGTTGTTTTCAACACACACACACACACACACACACACACACACACACACACACACACACACACACACACACACACACACACACACTGAATGAGTAAGCAAAATTAATGAAGGAGTAAATCGATCAGCATGTGTGGTACCAACTATTTCACCCCGTGTGTGTGTGGGGGGGGGGGAGGGGAGAGAGAGAGAGAGAGAGAGAGAGAGAGATGCTATTGTAGTTGTCTAACCGGTGACTATAAGGTTATTATTTGTCGCTACTGTCAGGATGTATTGTATGTATTGTGAGGCGATGCGAAGCAACCCGTGCAATCAGACGAACCATCCACGCATACAAGCAAGTTACCAGACTGAAGAGGTATCGACGGGATGCTTGGATTTAATCCAGTTGCACACACACACACACACACACACACACACACACACACACACACACACACACACACACACACACACACACACACACACACACACACACACACACACACACACACACACAAATGCACTCGCTCACTAATCCGCCATTTCCTCGCACACTCTCACGTCATTGCGCGTCATGTTTACCGCACCATGACAACATCATGCCTGACTGACCTGCCTGAGCTCTTTGTTCCGCTCCTCAAGCCCCAGGATTTCTAGTTCGAGATGTTTGTTGCTTTCCTTCATCTTCCGGATGTCCTCTTGCAGCCGCCTGTTCTCCGAGTGGATCAAGTCGATCTCCACCTTCAGTCTCGACATGTCGTCATCAAACTTATCAGATGACTGTTCAGGCTCCTGCACACACACACACACACACACACACACACACACACACACACACACACACACACACACACACACACACACACACGCACGCACGCACGCACACACACACACACACGTACGCACGCACGCACGCACGCAGAGAGAGAGAGAGAGAAAGAAACACAGAGAGAGCTTATATCCGCCATTATCTGGGAGTTCCTGCTTTTCATCTTTTCCACTCCCTTCAGATAATAACACAGATGAAACTAATAAAACAATACTCTGTTATTACAAGGGGACATGAAACACACACACACACACACACACACACACACACACATGTACGCACGCACCGAAACGAGTGTGCGTACACATACTGTACAAACGTACGCACGTATGCATAAACAAGAGAGAGAGAGAGAGAGAGAGAGAGACAGAGACAGACAGACAGACAGACAGACAGACAGACAGACACAGACACAGACAGAGAAAATAAACGCACATGTAGTTTTTGAACTACAGCAGATTTTAGCTACGGCAGATACGTACCATGTAACTCTGTGAACAACTGTCGCTGTACCGATAAAGAACAATTCAGCTTTCTCTCCTCCCCCCCCCCCCCCCCACACACACACCTCCGTTGAGTGACCACAGTCATCTGATCTAGTATTCTGTTAAGACATTTTCGCCAAGGGTGGGTGGGTGTTTGGGAGTTAACGCCCTTTTCCACCACGTGAGGGTGACATCAACGACGGGGTAACGAGAAAAAAGGCCAGCACAAAATTAATATTTGGCCCCAGCCGGGATTCGAACTCACGACCCGAGCTTCGAGAGTCCAACGCTCTACCATTCATTTCATACATTTTTGCCAAGACAAAATAATGATCTGGCCAGCAGAGGTACTTGGACCAGAGGCAGTGGGTAAGGGAGTCTGGATGCCAGCTATATAATCTCTCTTACAATCATCGTGGGGGAGCCGGGGTGGCCGAATGGTAGAGCGTTGGACTCTCAATGCTCGGGTCGAGAGTTCGAATCCCGGCTGTGGCCAAATGTTTGTGCTGGCCTTTTTTTCGTTGCCCCGCCTTTGATGTCACCCATACGTGATGGAAAAGGGTGTTAACTCCCGAACACCCACCCACCCGTACAATCATCGCCGCGGGAGCGTCATCAGAACAAAACAACTACCAACTTTTTGTGTAAGAAGCTGCGTTGCACAAGAACTTGGAAAACATGAATAAGTAAGCTGAAGGCAGATATTTCTCAAATGGAAAACGAAGTTTATCAAGCAACTTTGCAAAAAAAAAAAAAAAAAAAAATCCGACTTAGAAATTGTGAGTTTTCTGGGGATGAAAGGGATAACAGATGAAAATAATCACAAATCTGTTACTGAATTCCAACTTGACATTGACAAATCTGTAAATCTAAACGCTATAAATAACCACTACAAACAGCTTGAGGCCTTCGGGATGGACGCAAAAAAAAAAGTTGATCAAAACACCTAGAATACGGGAACGTAATCTGGTATCCTAAACTCAAAGGAGTCGAGGAGCAGGACAAGAAAGTCCAAAGAGGAGCTACAAAACTGACACCGGAACTCCAACAGCTGACATACGAAGAGAGACTGAAGAAACGAGACCTGCCTTGTCTTTACTATAGGAGAGCCGGAAGAGACCTGGTGGAGGGCTGTATCAGAGGAATCTACAAGACTGCAAGAGATCTTCATCTTCTGACGTATTTACTTATCTGTGATGCATTGTGATACTTACCTGTGATGCGTTGTATTGCTTCATGCCTATAATTCTCCGGTTTAGTCACCAAGTGCGGGATGTGTGTGTGTGTGTGGAGAGAGAGAGAGAGAGAGAGAGAGAGAGAGAGAGAGAGAGCACAAGTAAACATATTTATATAATTTATGAGTTTAGTGATCTTAACTTATTTTGTGTCTTATGCTCGCCCGCATGAATTGCCCTACGGGGATAAAATTTATAATAAAGTATTTCGACTTGACTTAACTCGACTCTTCCACGGGACACAGAATCTACTACCCGCGGCCATTCCTATGAATTCAAGAAGCCGTCTGCTAAGGTCAGCACCAGAAGTAACTTCTTCTCAGTCCGCATAGTAAATGCGTGGACCTCAGTCCCAGAATCTGTGGTCTCTTCCCCTACTCTAAACACCTTCAAAAGCAAGTACAAGTAAGACAGAGTATGCATGGCTACAACATATGTTCGTCCAAGAATCAGACTGGTTCAACGCTCCCAAACCCGCGAAAGTATCAGGGCGGGTGGGTGGGGTGGGGTGGGTGTTTGAGGGTTTAGCGTCCTTTTCCACCACATAGAAAGTATCAGGGCAAAATCAGCAGGAAGAAGATGTTTGCTAAGAGAGCAGCGAACGACTGATAAGCGACTAGCCTGACACAGTGGAACCTGCAAAGTAACCGGTGGCGTAAGTAAAGTAAACAAAAACAATGCGCAGCCATGCACGGCAATGATTCCCTGTGGCGTCCAGTCCTCCTTATCCACTGTCTCTGCTTGGACGCACTACTGATCTAGCAATTCCAAATTCCATTAAACGTTGAATGCGATATCTACCCGAGACTTGTGAGTGACTTGGGCCTGCTAACAAACAAACAAGCAATCTTACCATGATTAGTGCTGGTTTTTTTGGGTGGTCTTTGTGATGTCCATATAGACCTCGGGGCAGAACGGATCGGAACTCTCTCGAGTATGACGTCGTATTTGTAATGTCGTCATAATTATAATTATGTTCTGGCAAACACGTGCTGTGACGAACTCTGTCTCTGCCTAGACCCGATGACCCAAGGGTATACATAGGGTTGGTAGGGGGGGTGGGTGGTGGTGGTGGTGGGGGGGGGGGGGTGAGTGTTTGGGAGTTTAACGTCCTTTTCCAACACGCATGGGTGATATCAAACATGGGGGCGAGGCCAGAACAAATATTCGAAGCGCCTTGAGCTCACTTAGAGGGGATACTTATAAAAGCTGTATTATTATTGTTAGTATTATTATTATTATATGGCCCAAGCCAGGACTCCAACTCACGACCCGAGCATTAAAAGTCCGACGATCTACATTCGGCTATCCCGGCTCCCTAGGGTATAAACAGAAACACAGACACATGTACATGTGTATATATACTCTGACTATAATATAACCCCCCAACGCACATTCACATAAATCACGCGCATTCACTCGCACACAGAAAACCAAAGTATCACAATCAGATAAGTCTTGGGGGTGCCAAGGAGATTAGAAGTGCTGTTATGATTCGGTTTGCACGTGAACCTCGTCAGTGAGGCTAGCGTTTGAGTTGTGACATGGTGGCTACTATAGCGGCCAGTTTAACACCACCACAACTTTCTTATCCGCCAGTTTTGGGTTCTGTGAGTAAAGAATACCCTTTGGCTAATAACAATAATTATAATGAATCGTATAAATTTACACAGCGCAAACTCTCCCACAGTGACTCAATCCGCGTACTCCCGCATCCAGACCAACGAACACAGTTACAGCGATCGTCAAATGTGTCAGGACCTTGGTTGTAGCCCGAAAAAGATTCTGGAAGCCGGAGTGGCTGCTAGGTTCTGATTCATCTCAGAATTCCTTCTCGCCATTCGGGCTACCGCTACCGGAGCTTTCACTCGCCCGACGGTAAATTTGGTAGCGAAAGCGAGCGGGCGAGCGCATTTGACGAACATGCAACACACACACACACACACACACACACACATAACGAACTTTCAAAAGTTTGTCAGAGGAAGAACGAAGAGTGCTCACACACACACACACACACACACACACACACACACACACGCACGCACACACGCACACGCACACGCACACACACACACACATACACGCACGCACACACACACACACACACACACACACACACACACACACACACACACACACACACACACACACCAGTAAACACACACACGAAGACACAGCCAGCCATGCACACAGACCAGTTAGACCCCCGTACACGGACACACAGATACACGTAACTAAAGACTCGAGCTTACTCTGTGTGTTTTGGGCGACAGGAATCAGCAGTGTTTAAAATAATAATAAAAAAAAAGCTATGCATTCAGGACACTGATAATGAGTCAGATTTGTGCCATGTGCAGTTCAAAACAATACAGAAATAGATGATACAAATTACACTTATTAATATCTTTCTCACAATCACCAGCAACTCTCCCGCTGATCGATACGACTACACACATGCACACATGGCACTGTACAGTAGTCCTCGTTTAACGTCACTACCGTTTAAGGTCACAACTCGGATAAGATCAATCAGGTTGTTGGTCCCGGTGTCATAAAGTTGTTGGACCCCCATAGTACTTGGACTCCCCCGGTCCAATAACTTTAAAGTTAATGGACCCCTCCTATAGTTGTTGGACCCCCCTGTTACTTAAAGTGTTTCTCATTACTTAAGGTGTTTCAACCCATGTCGTGATTGTTTATATATCTCCCTGTGATGTTTGAACACACACACACACACACACACACACACACACACACACACACACACACACACACACACACGGAGAAGTGTTTTTTGTTTTTTTTTTGTATGAGGCGTGTATCATTCATGTTCCAGTCCAGTTATTTTCATCATTAATTACTGGTTCTTATCAACATGTTTACAAAAATAAATAATTCTTGGTACTGAAAGAAAAAAAATGATTAAAATCTCAATGGTAAATATTTTCTAAGAAAATCTTTAAGAGGCCAGCAGAAACAATTATTATAAAACTTTAAACCGTGGTTAAAATACAGAAAGCAAAACGTGGTTTACAAGGGATGGCGATTTACAAAAGACGTAAACATGTCGGAATCACAGATTTCACATTAACAAATAAACTGCCTGAAATACTAAAATGACATTACACCGCCATCAATATTTTTTTTATTTACTCCTCCATGTACCCCCCCCCCCCCCCACACACACACACCGCCCTCCTCTCACCTACGTCGTATTGACCCTGCCCCTCCGTACATATGACCCCCCCCCCCCCCCACACACACACACACACTCGCACGCGCAACGTCAAAATTCACACATCCACTACAGACCGCAACCCTTTAACCCACATACCCCCTCCCCACCCCTCCGAGCAGACAGATCCCCCCCATCCCTACCCATCGTCCAAATACTCACCCTCACCCCCACCACCCCCATATTGACCCCTGCCCCCCATCCCGACTCATCAGTCCATATTCCATCGCCGTCAATATTGACAATATCAGGTTTAATTGCAGAAATATGTTTTAACGCACTTCAGTTCACACCGGCATCGGCAACACCGACACCGACGGACACCGACCCCCCCCCCCCCCCCCCACACACACACACGCCTGAATACGCGCACACGGCAAACAGAGACACTTTGTTATTTATCTTTTTATTTGATAGTATATTTTCCTTCAGAAATCCAATGTGTCTGCGTCAATACCTCAGCTAGTTCAGTTTACCTGTTCCAAGGTTACTCTTATACCATAATGTGTCGTGTACGAGTGACAGAAAAGAGAATAGAGCTATAAGTAATTGAATTCTTTTTAAGTGAAAGGGGGGTCCAACAACCATAGAGGGGGTCCAATAATTATACCCTCTGATTATAATTGTTGGACCCCGGGGGTCCATTAACTTTAAAGTTATTGGACCGGGGGGTCCATTACTTGGGGGGTCCATTAACTATACCACACCGGCCAAAAGCCTTCTTTGTACCATTTAGAATTCCTCGCTTAGCGTCACCTCGGATAAGGGAAAACCTCGGATTACGTCACCCCCGTTTTGGTTCCCAAATGAAAAAGACTACCGGTTAAGATGAAATCCATGTGATGAGAGTGGCTTCCCTTGGAAACAACACCCGGATTTGCACTGCGAGGTGAAGACGAAACGGACGAATTCTTATTTCATTTTTATTCCATGCTTGTTTTTGATGAACTGACGATAAAGATAGTTTAAAGCAGATGAGTATACTTACAAAAGATTTCTTATTTCGTTCAGGGTCCTTTTAGATCTAGAAATTGGTACAATCTTTGTGAAAGAGATAAGAGCTGCAATGCAGGGAGCAATGTGGTGATATGATGGTGGTGGTGATACTTATGTTGTTAGAGAGGAAGGGAGGGGGGAGGGGGGGGGGCGAGAGACCTGGTTAATTTTTAGACTTAGTCGGAAGGCAAGTTGAAGTACTTTTGCAGTTCACGAAACATCAGTGCAACCATCCCTCAGCCATGTAACAGGGGCAAGATGTTTGGAGGGGGCTTGGCATCAGCGCCGGGGGGGGGGGGGGGGGGGGGGTGATCCACAGGATTCGGAGAAAAAAAAGGGGAGGGGGGGGATATAATTTTATGCATTTGCGTTCGTTTGTGCTTACGCGTGTGTGTGTGTGTGTGTGTGTAGAATTACATATTTTGGCGGAAAGTCTTTCGGTCTAAAATGTGAAAAAAATGACAAAATCGCCAAATATTGAGCTTCTCGGATAAGATCAAGTTTTTTTTACTGGTAGTTGATCTTATCAGAGGACTGTTTAGGGTGCCCCTCGGATAAGATCAAGAATTTTTTTGGTCCCGTGGGGGGGTCACCTTAAGCGAGGAGTACTGTATGTGTGTAAAGCCGTACAACTTACTTCGTACTGAAAGAATTTCTGTTTAGAACTATACAGAGCTTCATATTAGTGGGAATGAAAAGATTCAAGACAGTAGACTACTTTACTAATCCTTCCTGGGGAAATGAAACGTCTCCTCAGAACACAACAATGGCAGTGAAAATTTACGCATTTAAATTCTACACACTGAAAAGAAACGACAGAACAAAGAGAGACAGTTCTTGCCCCCTCGTTCACTCCTCCAGAGTAACTGGACAAATATCCTATTAACCATAGAAGTACAGGGCATTTAAACCTTTTGTCCTGAATATTGGTTTAAACTGATATTAAATGTCTGTGTGTTGGTTTGTTCATTTTATGTTGCATGCATTGTCTGCTCGCTCATTTCACGAATTTCCAATTTGGGATAAAGAAGAGTTATTGGAATTGGAATTGGAATTTGAATATAACTTTATTTCATATACAGGTTTGTGTACACGCAAGCAATTCAGGTGAAGGCAAAAGACATGGGGCCTGTTTACACGCCTCCACCTGCGTACATTCACAAGAGTACCTGTTCAGGCAAGTACAGAGCTCAAAACAGCAAGTTTTCGTTTTAGTCCTGAATGTTTTTAACTGTCATGTAGAAATAGGACATTTAGTGTGTGTATGTATTGGTAAGAAAGTCAGGGTTCGAACAGGATTTTGAGAACAAAATTCAAAGACTTTTTAAAGACTTTTCAAAGACCAAAAATAAAAATTCAAACACCCTGCTCTCACAATCCTAATAATGAATACTCGTATGTATAATAATATGTCCATGAACTATCAGTAACTCACTGGAAGTAGGAACACTGGAAATAGAACACTTGAATTATTTATTGACACGTTCGTCACACTGCTGGGCGTGTCTTCAGTCCATTATCTCCATGACATTCAGTTCTTATGTTCTTATATGAATGTGATACGGTCATGGGAAAAAATATATACATCATTTCGCAATTTTTCAAAGACTTTCAAAGACATTTTTTCAAAACACCAAAATTTATAGACTTTCAAAGACTTGAAAAAGGGTCTCCAAAATTCCAAGACTTTCAAAGACATTCAATGCCTGTACGAACCCTGAAAGTAATAAGATACATGTATACATGTGCAAAATAAAATGATCTACGACTGATGTTCGACACAGAAAAGAAGCCCTGCATACACATACAGATTGAATGCAAGTAAATCAATGGAAAAGATGATAAAAATCTACAATTATATATATACACATGCGTATATATTTTTTTTTAAAAATCATTGTACAATTTTAATCCTTCCAAGTTCCATGAACACTGCAGTACCAGCGCTGATACACAGATTTTGATGGAACTAAATTTGCGACTAACTCAATGACGACACACATTTTACACTTCTCCTGAGTTACTCTCAAAACAGTGTTATGTCAGACATATCTAATCCACACATGACCTGTACAGCGTGGAAAGTGAGTTGTAAACAGAGAAATGCCTCATACACAAATAGCTCATACCCCCCCCCCCCCCCAAAAAAAAAAACAAACAAAAAAAACAAAACAAAACAAAAAAAACCCCAACAAACAAACAAACAACAACAACAAAAAACAATCAAACAAACAAAAAACATTTTAAAAAAAACCCAACCCAAACCATACAAACAAAACGCCCCCTAAAAACAAAACAGGTAACACCACTCCCCCCCCCCCCCCCCCCCCCCCCCCCCCCCCCCCCCCCCCCCCACCCCAACACACAAGATAACAAACAAGAAAATCCCAGCGATACATATATCGATATCAATATGTATATTTATATTTATATGACACACATGATTTGTGAAATTGAACATTATAATACAAGGCAGCAAGATTAAGGAAGATGTCAATGGGAAAAGAGCAACACATACATGTACTATCATACTAAACAATACAGAATTTTTTTTTAAAAATCCGAAACCCTACGTTGGATCCCACCCAAACTGCTCACGCTGGCGGCAGGAGTTGTCATCACTTTTAGTCAGTCCGGGCAACCAGGGTGAAGACCCCCCCCCCCCCTCACCCCCCCCCAAAAAAAAAAACCCCCAAAAAACCAAACAAACAAACAACAACAAACAAACAAACAAAAAACAGGAAGTCACACGTAATTTGAAACTTACGCACTGAAAGTGAAAGTGCAACATATGAACAGCTCAGCTATGTTGTAAGAAGCCTTGAAATTTTTTCAATGGACATGGATAGCAACTGTTATGCATAAATTTATGTTCTACATGTCAGCTGTGGGCAGTGTGTTGTTTTATGGCTGTGTTTGTTGGGGTGGGTAGGTCTCAAGCAGTCAAAGCAGGATACGGGTTGGGTTTAGAAGACTGTATCGGTTACCGGGAAACCTCATGACAACAAAACACTGCCTGAACAACCTCTCTGAAGCGCAGAAGAGTCGATTCAGTAGGCTGCTCATGCTTACAGAGAGGTTCAGATGTTCGTTCTTGCCAGAGGTGGTTAGGGCTTTTAACAATCTGGTCTTAGAGTTAGATTTAAAAAAAAAAAAAAAAAAATCAACATAAAATGCCATTATGCCTCTACAACAAGCTTTTTTTCCCCTTTTAAAATACACCTTTAGTGCTGTGGGTGTTGTAAATGATTGATTGAGATAATTACTGACTGATTTGATTTTGTTATTGTGTTTTCGGGTTTTATGTATCCGTACAGTATAGCAGTTACCGCCTGATGTGACAAGATGTATACATGTCCAGTTAACTTAAATTATTTATGCTTGCATAAATTTGGGAAAGCCTGGACCAGATAAATTTTCCAGCAATGGGAATAATGAAGTTATCTTTATCTTATTATTATTCATAGAAAACCATCATGAGCCACTACAGTGATTTACTTCGTTATTTAGGGCTTTGGTCACAACTGTAAGTCTAAACTATGCAATGCATAAATGGTTACAAATAAAACCAAACAACAATAACAACTAGAGAGGCAGCAGCCTCCATGGCTCCCTTGTGACATGAGTATGTTTGTAAAAATCATCAAGCCAAGTAAGGTGTCTCTGGTGTTTCTTAGTTCCTTGCAATATTACAGTTTTACTTAAAACTGTTTGTATGGCCTTGACCTTGGGTCAAGGTCATTCAAATGAGATCTCATCAATGTCTATCATTATGCCAAGTTCGAAGCCTCTAGTATTTGTAGTTTCTCCAAAACCGGTATATTGAAATCAGGGCTGCCACTTTCTGAGAGACAAAAAGCCTGAAAATTGACCCTCAAAATCTGAATGGAAGGAAAGCCAAACTCCAGGGAGCCAGTGGAAGGAAGGAAGGACTTTGCCGGAAGAATGTGAAAAGCGGCGGGGGGGGGGGGGGGGGGGGGGGGGGGGGGGGGCCGCGGCGGTCAGGGTCTGTGCTGATAGACACAGACTCGCGAGGTTTTTGGCCGGAAACCTCTTCACAGCCGGTTCAAAAAGCACGAAATCCTGCCACAGCAGGAAGAGTGGCAGCCCTGAATATCACAATATGAGGCGCAAAATGCACCTTACCCGGGAAGGCCGACAGTCCAGCGATAGACACAGACTCGCGATTTTTTCGCCGAAAAAGCCGGAAACGGCGTTAAAAAGCCGGAAAGCTCTTCACAGCCGGTTCAAAAAGCCGGAAATCCGGCCACAGGAGGAAGAGTGGCAGCCCTGTTGAAATTCACAACAGACAGGTTTAATGGTAAAGTGGTACGTATGCATAGGTATTATCAATGTCTATTAGCATACCAGGTTTGGTGCCTCTACTCTTTGTAGATTCTGAGAAAATGCCAATGTTAAGGTTTCACAAAAATAGCTTGTACGGCCTTGACCTTTACACAAGGCCATTGAATACATGTATATCTGTAAAGTTCTTATCAATGTCTATCATCATGCAAAGTTTAAAATCTCTGGTTTTTGTAGATTCCAAGAAAATGCCAATGTAAAATTTTCAAACAGACAGCTTTAGTGCCCTTGACTCAAGGTCAAGGTCATTCAAAATGATATATTTTGAGAGGACTTATGGCTGTCTATCAGCAACAACAAAAACCAACCAACCAAAACAAAACAAACCAAACCTGCAAGGTGGCATAGAGAGAGGAAAAAAATGAAATGTTTCATGCACACCAACTGCAGTCTGCACATTCAGATGAATTTACAATGACTGTTTTGCAGTAAGTCTCAGATGTTTCCGTCTATGTCTTGCAAACGTTGACGGGTCTGAAAAGGCGGCATCACACTGCTGACACTTCAAGGGTTTGTCGCGTGTATGTATCCGCATGTGTTTGGTCAAGTCACTGGACTGAGCGAAGGCTGAGTGACATTCTGTGCACGGAAACGGCTTCTCCCCTGTGTGAACACGCTTGTGGCGTGAGAAACTTGACGGATCCGAGAAAGCCGCTGGGCAGATCTGACATGCATACGGCTTTTCACGCGTATGTATCCGCGTATGTTTCTTCAGGTCACTGGATTTAAAGAACACTTTTCCGCACATCGAACATCCATAGCTCTTGACGCTGCGTTTGGAGGATTCTCCGGGAAACGCGGCCTGCCCCGACTTCCCCTCTGCTTGTGAAAACTGGATGTAAAGACCCATCAAGTCATCATCATTTTCATCGATTCCAACCCACGCTTTCGACGACTTGGACTTGGAACCGCCTTTGCGTTTCACAGACTTGTTACGTTTCTTGGGAGCGGGTTTAGTAACGGGCGCCTGTTGCATGTTGAAGTTTGCTGACGGCGTATCCTGTAGACTGTTCGGCTGAGACGAAGGAGCACTGGTACACTTGGTGCAGGTCAAGGTCAGGGGACTGTGACACGTCAGGCAGTACACAACAGGGTCGGTCTTGTCCCATGTGTTTTCATAGCTACACAAACACAACAAAAACAATAATAATAATATAAAAAAATAATGATAACAATGCGTGTCCTATACAGAAGATTTACCCCCTTCAGTCAAACTCAAAGCACCAAGAACTAAACTCAAAACGCACACTTGTGTGAATCACACACGTTCTTTCACAAACTGGATATCAACACATTACATGTACAATCACATGGTGTGAAGGGCCAACTCTGGTACTCAAATCTGGGAATTGAAAAACACAATTAGATTTAATTAAAATTTTGTGGGCTGAATCTTCCCAAGATGACGGTGAAGAAGCAAGGGTACCCAGAGAGACACCCATGACCAACCTGCATGAAAAATGCCACATACGAAAGCCAAAATGTTAAGAATCTGATGTCCCAAGGAGGACTCGAACCAATAATCCTCACAATGTTTACCACTACGTCATCCACCGCCCAGTTCACACCCAAACACGCAATACTCACTGCTGAATGAGAAAGCTGGCTATTTCTATGTCAGTCGACAGACCCTGTGCAGTGCCGATCAACCGCCAGCGCTCGAAAACGTCATTATCAAAGGCCAGATGCTCGAGCAGCCTCCCAGCAAACTGCTGCTGATGATGCAACTGTTGTAGGGACACCGGGAATTGGCTGCAGGACGTATCCATTGGGAGTGTGCTCACGCTGTCCGAACGTTACGTACACCTCAAACCTGTACTGGTATTGTCTGTGATGTCCAAGTCACCTTGTGCTTGTATTCTGGTAAAGAAAAACAGTTTGTGATCATGTCTTTTAAAGGCACCAAAGTTAACATTACTAGGCTCCACAGAAGACTTCTTTAATAATCACTCATCGTTTTAATCATTATCACTTTTAGTTTTTAAGGATGGTTATGTTACTACACATTCAGAGGCCAACTTTTGTTTGGATAAGCTGCGATTGTGATTGCCCCTGTAGGCTCGAATAACACAGTCATCAATCCTAATGATAAGAAGAGCTTCAACAGGGGGATTTGGTCCAGTGGTTAAGGCATCCGACTTCGGATCCTACGCTGCCGGGTTCAAATCCGCAAGTGGGCAGGAATTTGGATATCCTTAAAGGGTCCTCACACGCTGCGATTCTGCAGGCCTACCAGCGGTGAAATGCCCTCACAGCCAATTAAATCCACTTGTAGTGGGCACTCCCCGCAGATGCCGCTGTGTCGCCGGTGAATAGAACACGGTCCTATTTTTTTCCACGCCGCGCGCGATAATCACCGCACACACGCAGCACTCTCGTTCTATGTCATGTGGTGCAATCCTTTCCACTCTGTGGGGAAAATGGCCACCAACCGAAGTCACACTGATATTTTGTGAGCGCTGCTGCCAAATATGGGCAGTGCCTCAGCTTTCACGCGCAGTTCACAAGTTTGCGCTGGTAGCGTGTGAACAGTTGATCTCTCAACAAGCGTGTGGCCCCACAGCAGGCGCTCTCTGTGTGAGAAGGCCTTTACCAGATCAAGTCAAAGTTAGGTTATGACTTGTTCACGGTGCATGTCTCGCCTTCATGTAAACACATATAATATGCACTTTGATATGGGAATTTTAACATGTATGCACATTTGATACTGTGTACATATTTGTACATGAAGGCGAGAGATGTAGAATCAAAACAGAAAGGGCCGCGGAATACACAACAGATACAGGTAACCAGCACACATAAAGTTACCATCAGAATCTTCGAAAGAACAAAGATGGATTATGAACAAAAGAAGGAGAAGTTCTGAGAACGCAACACCTTTTCATGACGGATAACCCTAAGTAAAACAACCAACAGCTGAGTGCATGAGTGCAGTTACTAGCAGATTCAAATCCAAAAGAAATATTTACTTGACCACAAGTAAATGTTATGACCCTGCATCTGTTTGCACTCCAAGAGCACGCAGCAAGTATCATGAATCATTGAATGTAAATCTGACAATGCAAGAAAGAAAACAGCAAACGCCAAAAAACGTGCACACACACACACATACACACACACACACACACACACACACACACACACAAAAAATCTGCTGTGCAGATGAACACTGAAACTTCGTCTGATCAGTCATCACATATTGGATTTTAGTTTCCAGCAAAAACTCACAAGTAAAACTCAAGGAGTAATCTTGAGAGAGAGAGAGATATTCGAACGTGTGCTTCTTCTATTTACACCATGACCATGGTAAAGAACAAATTGTAAGAAACAAACACTGCTAATCATGGCTGTGCACACTAAGACAAAATTTCTAGTAAAATCATGAGTATTCTAGCACCAGTAGCAGCCGACATACGCACCGAATTTTTTTTCTAGTAAGATGAAACACGAAGCCACCACACTGTTTTCGCATTGTCGTGTAGTAAATTATGCCAGATATTGTAAATATTGTGTGGCCAAATACACGCTAAATTGTTTAACAGTTAGTACGGGGCACAGACTTACTCACAATACGGTAACTGGAGTTGAATACGGCAATTTTGGATAGCTCTGTACAGTTGGATAAAAAGAGTCACTTCCCCTAAAGGATACAGCAAACAGGCAACGCTAACACGTACCGAAGTACCCTTTTTTCGAGTACCTTCAGTACCTGAGAGAGAAAATAAATTGAATACCAGGCTTGAAAAGTTGAAGATTTGAAGCATTTGTTTGAGTGGTTGAAGATGGACAACTTTTCTGGCCGTCTATGTCTCAGTATCCCCAAGGGCCCTTTGTATCCGCTACGAATTTTGTAATACAAGCACTGGTAACGGCAACTACTGAGTTTCAGTTACTGCGTCCGCTATAGCGTAGCGGATGCAGGAGAGTCCTTGCAGGTATCAATACCCCAGTGCACCCCCCTCCCTCCTCCCTCCCCCACAACAGCTTTAGGGCCATGTGTGTTGATCACATTGACGGTTTGTTGTTATTTTATATTATTTTATTTTGTTTTTTAGTTTGTTTTTGTTTTGTTTTGTTTGTTTCTTGTCAGTTTTTGGGGGTTTTTTTTTGGTTTATTTATTTGTGGGTTTTTTAGGGGGAAGGGGGGGGGGGGGGCGGGTGGTTGCAGGGAGTGGGGGAGGGGGGTGCTTTATTTCAGTTTTGATTATGCAGGCCGGTTTGACCGTAGGCCAGTCAGACCGGTCGGAAGTTGAGCGAGAGATGGACAATTGATTTTTTTTTTTTTTTTTTAGTCAGTGCAGTGTCAGTGGTGCTGCGTGTCCGTGTTCATTGTTGTCCCGGGGTTGGTGCAGTGACTGAGTGAATATGTGTCTATGTAAGTCAGTCTTTTCCGACTTTTTATGTTTGCTGTTTGCTTCATCTACTGAATTCAGTAAAGTCTGAATAGCATTGGCAAGGTATAACTGATTCTCTCTCTCTCTCTCTCTCTCTCTCTGTATTGTGCGATTCCGGCGAACTGATATGACATTCTCTTTCAAATACTGACAGCATTGATATAGTGCTGGCAAGTCAGTGGGTGACTGATGTGAATTAATATCACTGATGACTGAAACTGATGTAGTCTCGATATCTGCACACATACACACGAACACTGACACGCTTTCAGCACGCACTGGCACGCACACAATATATCTTACTACACCAGTGCCAGCTATACCAACTGAGCGTAAGTGCATCGTATAGTACGGACATATGGGAAAGAACATCTGGTTCAAAAAGCCCAACCTATGGAGGGTTCAGTCCCTGCCTGTAGGTACTATCTACAAAGAAAAGATATCGTACGTTCTGGTCGGTAGGCAACCCTATTTTTTGTGAGAGTGAACCGATACAGAAACAAAAGACGAGACTGAAATACAAATGAAACGGCCTCCAACGTATTCAGATAAGCTAACTGCGTGCGTTTAACCTGGAACACACTTCGTAAAGACATACTTTTGAGACATGGACACACCTCGAATTTTCTGCTGTGACGTCAAGAGATTAAGAACTAGGCTGTTTCTTTAAAGCCTCAATACATGTGACAGACATACAGCAGTGTGTGGAAAACTTTTAATCAAATGTCGTTCCGAGATACCCCCCCCCCCACCCCCACCCCCGGCCCCCCGACAACATCTTCGAGTTCTTGAAACAGATACAGATACAGATAACTTTATTGTCATTAAAACAGGAAATTTGTCTTCGGCATCACCAACAAGTAAAGGAGATCACGAAAACACACAAGGAGTTTGGCTTATAAAATCTCTCTCTCTCTCTCTCTCTCTCTCTCTCTCTCTCTCCCTCCCTCTCTCGGCTCTCTCTACCTCATGCCTCCAGCTGCAGCAGCAGCAGAGTTGATAACTTACATAAAAAACTCCAGCCCAACTTGTTTAATAAAATCTTGTCTCTCATGCAAAATGGACTTTCTTTGACCTAACTAGCTTCGAGATTTTTGATGAACATGTTTATCTCATTTGGACCTGATTTACATCTTGTTTTATTTACATCTTGTCTAACGGAATGGCCTTTTACCCTTTTTAATGACCTAGCTGGCAGGGGCAAACTTTTACTTTGCCGCGAATTAGTCTTTGTTGCTTGCGCGGCGTCAAGCCCTAAATAACTAACTATTTTAATCAAATGCTCTGAATGTGTGCCTCAGAATCAGTCACTTGGGTCACAGTACAGCATGTGAGATCATTCTGGTGACTCTGGTCGGCTGGGTGTTGGGTGTTTGGGTGTTTGAGGGTTTAACGTCCTTTTCCACCACATAGGGTGATATCAAAGACGGGGCAACGATGAAAAAGACAGCACAAATATTTGGCCCCAGCGGGGATCGAACTCACGACCCGAGCATTAGAAGTCCAACACTCTACCATTCGACCACCCCGGCTCCCCGACTCTGGCCGGCGTAGAAGTTATCCTAAATGTTCGCGTTGTAGTGAGCAGACGACGTTACTTGATTGCGGACTGAGGACCAGCTACTGACTCGGCGCTGATTGGTTGCTATTTTTATCAGCTTTTTCAATCTTAAAAATGGGCCGTAGGCTAAAGTCGTATTTCTCTAATATTAGAAGCCACAAAGTCGCGAAAAAAGGTCGCAATGGCTAAATGAAACATCCTGCTATCTTATCGATCGGCGATCGATGGTCATGGGGTGATCGGTGGTCATGGGGCGATCGGTGGTCATGGGGTGATCGGTGGTCATGGGGCGATCGGTGGTCATGGGGCGATCGGTGGTCATGGGGTGATCGGTGGTCATGGGGCGATCGGTGGTCATGGGGCGATCGGTGGTCATGGGGCGATCGGTGGTCATGGGTGATCGGTGGTCATGGGGCGATCGGTGGTCATGGGGCGATCGGTGGTCATGGGGCGATCGGTGGTCATGGGGCGATCGGTGGTCATGGGGCGATCGGTGGTCATGGGGCGATCGGTGGTCATAGGGCGGTCTATGATGGTTAAGTGGTTATGGTGGTCTAGTGGTTAAGAGACTTGTCACCAATGCGAGAGGTCAGGGGTTCGAGTCCCACTCGGGGCAAAGAATTTTTCCTTCTCGTATGTGGCACCGTTCATTCGGGCCGAGCGTCGGGGGTTCTCTCCGGGTACTCCAGCTTCCTCCCACTCTGCTTTGGAAATGTTCAGCCCCACCAAATTTGAAAAATACATGCAATTCTAAATTCCGAAATTTAAATAGCTGAGCTGACCCTTCGCACCACGTGATTGTAATGTGTTTATGTCCAGTGTGTGAGAGAATGCGTGTGGTTCACGTGAGCGTGCGTGTTGGGTTCAGTTCGCGGCGCTTTGAGCCGATTCACGAAATTGGGTAAAGCGCCTATACAATACTCATTATTATTATTATTATTATTATTAACAGCCTTTGCGCTTTGAAAGAGGCAGTTTTTCATCTCAGCGACGTTACGAAGATAGAGCCTTTAATCTAACCAAAGCCGCCTGCGGGCAGATTGCACCAGAGGACAAAGAGCTCTATACATTCAACAGACACAAACAGACTAAAGAGGATGGGCGCAGCTCTGAATATTTACGCGATATTTGTATTCATTTGTGCTCAAGGTAGGATCCGTTGCATACCCTGAACAACCCTCACCCTCACACACACGCACATACACATACTACTTTTCCCTGCAATTTCAGGGTTTTTTCCCTTTCTTTAGTACTTGTCTGTTGTTCATATTGTTTGTAAACGATGACGTGCTTGGTAAATCTGTGTATTAATTTGTATTAGTATTGTGCCTTGGTGAGCGCAGTGTTAACATGTATGTGAGAATTATTCCACAGGTGACTGTAATGTATAATTATTTACACCCATTGCCAGTGCAAATGTTCAGCGAGTTAAACTCGAGTGCTTTACGTTCGAAAATAGGCTCGGTAGCTACACAAACAATCGAATCATCTCGGGGTTAGTCTTCCGCCGTAAACCACTCGAACTAATCATGTGAGCTCTGTATCTTTGTTTCCTTTTTGCCCAGTGTCCCTAGAAGTAATGTCAAATTTCGAAATTCGGGATTCTGCACTTCCCAGAAAATTACAGTTTCATTATACTGACTTACTCAGACCTGCCAAACCAAAACCACCCAGTAAGGTTCTCACGCTTACATGAAAGAGTAAAATCGGTCATTTTGACAGCAAAGCGTTGTTTAAGGAGGAGTTTAAATCAGAAGTGCCGTAGACTTGAATATTTCCGAAAGTCCCCGTGTTTCCTATGTCTCTAGGAAATTATCATGTCTCGTTATAAAGCATATGTATGAACATTATTCAAGTTCACAAACATAATCAACACAACAGAATGATCACGAACATAATTATATTCAAGATAAAAACAAATAATTATTTTATTCATTTCCATCTCTTTTTTTCCCCCTTTTTTTTGGGGGGGAGGGGGGGAGGAAGGGGGGAATCACCATCATCACCAGCATCATCTTTCGTTGACCAGACAGATGACGAATGTGGTTGTGTCTTCTTGTCAGGAAGCTCAGGACTTCAATGGACGTCTACATTCTACCTCCGTAACGACACGAACATCAAGGCGTGTATCGGGGACACGGTGACCTTAAACTGGACCTTCACCTTGGGCGCCGAGGAAAACCTGGACACTGTCCGCTGGCACTTCGTTCCTCAAGGTACTTTGGACGTCTCTAGAGGTTACGTTCGGCAGTCTACTTCCCGGGCATGTAGTAAAACATAGAACAGAAAGTTCGCACTTTATCGAATACTGTGTGCAGCGTTAAAACAGAAACAAACAAACACACAAACAAACAAACAAACAAACAAACAAACAAACAGCCTAGGGCTGTCCCCATTGGTGTAGAGCCTTAAAGGTCTGCAATCTGAACAAAATCCCACGGTGTGTTTAAGACCCCCCCCCCCCTTCAAAAAAAACAACAACAAAACAAAACAAAAAAAACCCCACGAAACAAAATAAACAAACAAACAAAAAACATCAAAACAACAACACCAAAACAAACAACAACTACAACAAAAACAAAAAACACCAAAACAACAACAAAAACAACAAACAAACAAGCAAACAACAAAAACAACAACAACAAAAAAACAACCAAAACACCCCAAACAAACAAACAAAAAGCCCCAACAAACAACAAAAACAAACAACAAAACAAACAACAAACCAAACAACAAACCAAACAATAACAACAACAAAACTATCCGACTGTGCAAAAATGCACAATCAGCTTTCAGAGTTTTCCACGTCCATGAAACCCCCCTAAAGTTAAAGCCAAGAGGAGCCTGATTCCACAACTTAGTTTGCATTTTGACATTAAGCGCAAAAGACCGCAGTCGTCTCGGGCAGCACACAACATCCACTAGGCACTGTAGTGATGTGTCTCGTTCACTGACCAAAAACACAATGAAGTCATTGCAAACTCACGCTTTTGTTTCACAAGGGTCTCCGAGGTGCTGAAAACTCTGAAACTGTGACACTGTAAACTCTGCATTCGGCACAGTCACAGTTCAAAACAACAACAACAACAACAACAACAACAACAACAACAACAACAACACACACACACACACACACACACACACACACA